>CAJDSM010000073.1:0-14222 GCA_903981925.1 Ostrea lurida
CATTAAAATTTTTTGGACAAAATGAGTGACAATTCCCTTTAAGTCCCTGGTAGTGTAGATTTTACTCTGTTTAGGCCATATTTCCTTCTAGTTTGAGTTATAGTTGTTCACATTCCAACAAATTTCAATGTAGAATACGAGTTACCAAAATAGGAAAAGGCTTTGATATTTCCTCATAGCCTAGGACTTTTGATCTTTTCAATATCTATTAGTATAATAATAGAATAAGCCATGTCTTCTGAACACTCTTCTTTCATCAGGTTAACTTAAGCTGTTATTATTACCTCCTGCAAACGGAAGTTTGGGGGGGGGGGGGGGGGTTAATAGGTTTCACCCTGTCTGTCCGAAATATGTTGTCCACAACTCCTCCTAAACGACTCGCAGGATTTTAATGAAACTTTGTGGAATTATAGATTACATAATGGAAATGTGCATATTGTCAGGAAACTTATCTGGGACAATTTAAGTACTGTAGAAAATGTGAACATTTGGACTTAAGCATTTTTCACCAACATGTGCCTCATGCATTGTCCACAACTCCTCCTAAATGACTTGCAGGATTTTAATGAAACTCATAGGTCTTGAGTGTTAGATTACATAATGGAGATGTGCATATTGTCAGGAATTTTATCTCTGGCAATTTATTTACATGATATAAACATTTGGACTTGAGTATTTTTTTTCCAACACATGCTTCAATGCATTGTCTGCATTCCTCCTAAACAACAATTATACTATATTACCCATCGATTAGACAACTTCTGTTTAATCTGAGGAAATCTGTTGTGTTCATTATATAGTGTGCCCCATGGGGGTATTAGTCCCGATAGGACAGTTCTAGATTGAATTTCATTTAATATATAACTATGATAGGTTAATGAACGTCTTCATACATTTTAAAACTAAAGTCTTGTGTTTTTCAAGGATTTTCTGAAGAATGAAGGAAGTGAACAAGAAGCTGACAGGAAACAGACCCCTAAATCACAACCAAAGAAATTTGTTGTTCAAGGTAGCTTTTACTTCAGACTTAACGTGAAAGAGAAACAAGCCCCTAAGTCACAAAGTTGAGGAAAATTTTTTAAATTTTAAAGATTTTTTCATGTCTGGAATTTGTGTAACATAATTTTTGTAACATTAGACATTATAACTGCAGTCTAGAACCTATACCAATGAGGACTGATGTGCTATTTTTAGATCTGGAGGCAGAAGCTAATGCACCGCTAGAGAAAACACTGAGGCTGTCGTCAGAAGAGGTGAAGTACTGTATCTACATGATGGAAAAGTACGATGAGGACTTCAAGGTTGGATATGCCTAAATACGTATTTTTTGAACCTGACGATTTAATAAGTGTACCAGTAGTTCATTATTGTAATGAGGGTCAAGTTAACCTCTCAATTTTTTCCCCCAACACTTTTCACTAAAAGAACTTTGAGCTTATGGACACTCGCTATTCAGGTGTATATTGATAGGTTCTGATGATGACCATCCAAGATCGAAACCGGTCAACCAAAATAAATTCGCAGAGCATTCTTACGATGTGTTGGTGATCTGTTTTATTACTTCGTTTTACTTCTGGTTCCAGACTCTATCGAATACCGCTTGGTATCCACTCGTGAGAATCTACCGTATTTTTAACCTGAAGGTGTTTGTCTCCAGTTTTTATACTTTGTTTCAAAGGTGTATATTGATGTATAATCATTGCACACGTTTTTCTTGCACTCCAGGCTATGGCAAGAGACAGACGGAATTATTATCAAGACACTCCTAAACAGATCAAAAAGAAAATCAAAACGTTCATGAACATCCCCGAGCAGTACAATGCTTACCTGGCCAGCAAGGCGTCTACATCAGGTATGGATCAATCGTAGCTATGAGAAGACACGGGTGGCTGAGGTGCGACTTCTGATGGCAAACACCAACAATATATATATACCTGCAGTAACTGAAACTCGGAAATTGTGGGATCAAGAAATGCAATTAACTGACATTTTGTATTAGCTTATAGGTGTGATGTTTTTGTAAAGTTAAAAGAAAGGAATAAAGTTATTTTATAAAGTATGTGTATCTTTATCTTTTATTTCTCTAACAGTTTCTGAAAGTTGAGAGAAGCAGATATATTATTGTTGGTTGCAGCCATTCAGAAATCACCCCCTCCTCCCCACCCAACCAATCTTAATGCAAATAACAGTCGTGGGACTGAGAAATACTTCAGAGATATCCGTGGATTTGAGATATCACGGGTAAAAATACTTAAGAAATAGGTGGCTGGGACTCTAATTCTCTTTGACATAACCATGGTATTCAAGATATCAGTGTTCGAGATACCAAAGTTCAACTGTAGTTCAAAAAGAATGTCTGACCTCAAATCTAAACAATGTGAAGTGGTGATACTAAGTCAAGTTTCCTTTTCATTTACCACAGTTATTTATATAACTTGCATAGAATTGACAGTGTACAAACAATGGGTAAAGTCAAAAGATATATTTTTTTTAAAATGAAAATCCCTTTGAATTAAATTTAGGGGGGGGGGGGATAAAAACTCCCCCACCCCCACCCTATTGCTGTCGTTAGACATTGTGTACACAATTTTTGAAGGAATGAACTTTTTACTGTAAATGTACATTCTTTAATTTGTGAGTAAACAGCAGAAAAGGTGTAAAGAAAGTACTTACTAGTCATTTAGATTGGGGGGGGGGGGGTCTGACGAAAGTTATGTGAATTTACTTTTATCAGACATTGAACTTTTGACATTATCCCATGAATCTCCAAGGCTCAGTTAAAGTTAAAATAAACTAAGATGGTTTCATCTTTTAATTCCAACATGAAAATACACTGACACAAACACAACGACATGTAAAAGAAAGAAATGATAAAAGTTTTCCTACAGCTGATCATTAAAATTAGAGTGATTTCATCACTTCTGGCCATTACTGGAAAATTAGAGAAACTTTAGATTCCTTGAACTAAAAAGCTAAATTTTATATACATTGTATATATATATATATACTCAGTATAAGAAGTAAAGTCAAGAACTAAACCCCAGTAGACGATAATACGTTGAACACAATACACAGCGGTCTGGATACATGGAATAACACTTGATCAAGGTTTGAAAATACTTCTCTGGTAAGTAGGTTTAAAATTATTGATATTAATCATACATAAATACTGGTAAAAATCAATCAAATCAGGTATAAACGTAATACACATACACCAAAATTCCTTGTCCTTATAAATTTCATGGAACTAAATTTTATTTTCGGTGTTTCAACAGATATTTTTCAGATTTCATGTACAACTTTCCATTCTCTTTATTTAAATGACACACAATAGTCGACATCAAACTCAACAACTGGAATCCCTGTAATACTGTTCGGTAAATTTTCTATAATTTAATTAATAATCCCAAATTTATCTAGAAAGAGGGTTAGCCAAGTCAAAAACCCTTTTGGGAATCACTCCTTTGAGGGCAGTTTCTTTTACGATGAATGCATCCGGGTTAAATTGCACATGATCCATGGATGCTCGAACGACTGGCTTTGCTAATTCGCTGACTCTTCCTGTTGCGCTGGCTCGTTTGGCTGCCCGGGAAATCGGCCACACCTCGTCTTTAGGTAACATGTATCCGTCGGTCGTTCCTTTGGGTCTCGCTAATTCCACACTCCTTGCCTTTGCGCTAGCATTCTTAGCAGCTGGAGTTACCTATTTTAAAATTGAAAACCAGATCTTTAAACACATTTAAAAAGCAAGAAAGAAAAGAACATAGAGACATGTAGACAGTGTCTATTAGAGAGAATATTCATTAGATCAGCAGTTTGTTCAATGAAGTGACAATGAATATTCATTAGATCAGCAGTTTGTTGTTCAATTCTCGTGTCGTAAGATAAACATTCATTAAATTAGTAGTTTGCTGTTAAATTCTCAATTTGAAATGTTGATAAGTATTCATCTATCTAAAAAGAGTTACATTTTAAATTTGATGAAGCTGTCAGTAGGAAATATCAGTATAAATACAGTAAATTTAACGAGAATATTTAGTGCACTACCGGTATTTAATTTAGCACCTTTGGCACAGACATGATTGTGCTAAATTAAGTTGTGCACTAAACTGTTTTCATTGACATTGAATTATTGACCAGGTGATATTGTTGCGCTAAAATATGTTTGTGCCAAATATTCTCGATTTACAGTAACACATAAAATATTCTACACGTGTGAGAGCTTCGTACAGGCCATTTAGGGTGTCTGAAAGGTCCTTCTGGGCGGTTCTTCGGTGCGGCCAGTGACTGTAGACGCTCCGAGGCTGACGCACTGAGGGCGGGGCCAGGAATAATGGTTTCTATTTGTCGAGCAGGCTGGAAATCTCTGACGGGGTTTTTGTGAGCAGCAAGCTGATTTGTGCGGGGTCGATCGTCAGCTGATTTGGCCCCTTTTGCCACGTGCCATATTGGGCTATTTCTGCCACAGCTATAGAAAAACTGGCTTCTGCAAGGATCAGTAAAATAGTGTAAGAGTGTGTTATGTTTGAAAAAATTTAAAGTAACTTGGCTGAAGCTGGACTGTTAACAATCTGTTAGTTCGAAATAAACACACAAGGTTGAAGGTATTTCTCCCTTGTTAATGAGGAAATGCAGAAAATAGACATTGTTGGATTATGTCAATGCATAAAGCATCTATTCTACTGGTTAGGTTTGCCGAAAAATTAAAAAAAAAAAAATATAGGAGGGAAGACGGATATGACGTAATATTTTGAGTAATTAATGTAAAATAAATAAAAAAGGAAAGACAAAAACCATAGGGACCAAAAAAAAAAAATGGAGGTAAAGATCCTTTTCCTTTATATAGTGTATGATTTATGCTTTAGTTCAGGCAATTACTTCCTTTAACTGATTTGCCATAATAAGTGAATTTCAACATTTTGTTTTACAAAAGCTTTCATAATGTTGAAAGCATAATGTTTCTTTATATTCTCTGGAGGGACCAGAGAGAAAATATTCAGAGAGATATTTCAAAAAAAGCCATGAGACATGTTCAATATTAATAGTCAGGAACAAGCATTAGTGTCAAATTTGTAGAAAACGAAATTATGTTCCATAGATACAAACTTTGGGAATAGTTTCAGAATTTCTTCAGGTCCTAGTATATCCCTGTAGGGAGAAAATCATCAGTTGTCATAGACATTATTCCGACTGAAATAGCCCACCAGAAAAAACTGACGGGTTTCCGGAGCGTGCAGTATATTTATGAGAATCGAAGTAAATGTTACAAGATTTAAACCAAAAACAAATGTTGGATCAGATTTAGTTCAATCAATAATGTCTTGAATTCAAATAACATAGATATGTTCTTTAGAAACAGGTAGGAGTAACCGAGTTATAATGAAAGTAGGTCAAAATTTATATAGATGATGGGGGTAAAGCTAGCGGTCTGAATTGATATGAAGATCTTGGGCAATTTTAATTTGCTATCATGATGTTTGAAATTCTTCTGATTATCGTAATTACATTATTTCCTGTAATAAAATGTTCTGATATTATCCCTCTTCATTAGACAGATTCACGATATCTAGACACATTAACAAAAACATTCACAAAATCTATGTACCTACAATATCTAAACATTGTCCCAATCACGCTAAAAATACATTCACATCTAAACAGTACTTAGACATTGCCCCTTTTCATTAATAAACATATTCACAATATCTAAGTATTGCCCCTTTTGTGTAAATTACACCTGCAATATTTCACTTCATCGCTCTAGTATAAAACCCCCCCCCCCCCCCCCCCCCCCCCCCCTGGAACATTTCAGTGTGCATGCATTGTAAATTGCTATGAAATATAGATAAGTTGTCCCTGTTCATCTGGGTAATTGTTTGTTGATAACTTATAAGATGGATATCAGTACATTGTTAATGTAAACCTACTTAATTCTCAGTGTTACACTTTGGTCAGAATTTGATTAACATGATACACTATCCACTTTGAATCCCGCTAATGATGGTGACTCTGGAGGCTAATTATGGTGACTCTGGGAGGCTATAGAACAATAGAAGCAGTGTGTAAAGTCTTGGTGGTACTGTAGCTCACCTGTCCTCTTTATAGTTAGGATTGGCCGCTTTGGCATTGGCTAGTTGCTGTACTCGTCCTGAGGCATCAGGCATTTTAGGGGGTGCCTCCCATATTTGTGAAGGCCTCCCACAGCTGTAGTAGAACAGGGGCCTGAAATACGGAAAATCTACAATCAGGTTTTTCTTGTAGAGTAGAACTAATGGAACTGGAGCCCAAACAAATTAGGATTGTAAGACATTATTTAAAATTTGTGGACATTTCTGTCTATTTTAATAGCAAGAACATTCTAGTTTACATTATAATGTACATGTAGATGATAAAATAAGGAATAGCACTGGTAATTAATTCTATGATGCAATCAAACAAAATGATCAGTGCACTGACTGACAACTCTGCCAAAATTTTCCAATATTGAAATTCAGAACATGCAACAAATACAATTGATTACACCCCCACCCCCCAATCTGTTAAAAGTTTACCTGAAGGAAGACAAATTGTAAAACTTGTACAAGTTTCTACTTACTTTCTAAGATAATGTATTCCTTTAGAGAATAAGGGATTTTTTTTGGCATAGATAAACTCATAGCCTTTCTTAAGCTTGTAATACTTTGTCACCCCTGAGGAGGGATTATCTAGCACGTCTTGATATCTCTCAAACAGAGATCGGCAGTCCTCATCTTCTGCTTCATCCAAGGGACTCATTCTACCTCCGCCTCACTGTCTGTCATATCTAATCATGGAACTCCATTTTGAATTCACGTTCGGTGTTGTGAAGGACTGTCGGCCATTGTTGCTAACAGCGCTCTAACTAGTGCACAGATCCAGGAGATCGGGATTAAGAGGAGTTAGTTTGGTCATTTAATCCATATTATTAAGAGACTTACTAGTGACACGAGTCAGATTGTTTTTTCTCTAACCTAAGTTCCCAGGAATTTAAAATTATTGAAGGGGGCATTATAAGAAATGGCTTAATTTTTTATTTTTTTTGGTATGTTTCTGAGTGCAGTCAAGTTGGTTCTTTTGGGGGGGGGGGGGGGGGTTGTTTAATTTATTTTTTTTTCCCCTAACTCTCTGGACTGAAAGCCATTTTAAAAAAAAATCTCAACCAGCATTTTTGTATTGTTGTTTACTGAAGTTAAATTTATGTGTAAAATTTCTCGCTTTGATTCTAGTTTGCTGTATATTGAATGTGGTCTCTTAGATAGGGGAAGGAGGATGTTTCCTGATGATTCTAAACTTAGCCAGCGGATTTACAAACCTCCCCTTGGAGTCGTCGGTAGAAAAGTCCTTTTTAGGTGTAGCTAGTTGTTCCACTCGGCCACTAGCCCTTTGGATGTTGGGGTTGATGGGCCATAGCATCTCCTGGGTTCCCCACATAACATTAGGACTGAAAGAGAAGTGACACTATATACTGACATCAAATAAAGAGTTGAACTTATAGTCTCGCAGTGAATCTATTGTTTTGAGATAGAGCTGAAATCTAGTACAGACATAATCAGAAGTCATCAAAACTCAGTACTGTAATTATATAATCTCTTTTTAGATCGGTAACTGATGAAACAATAAAGGAGTAGGCCCACAAGGGTGGAAATCTGCCCAAAAAATGGTAAAAAATAAAGAAATTTCAACAAATTTTTTTCTGCAAAAAATAATAGCCCATGTATGATAGATTATCAGGGTGATAAAATTTTTGGAGTATTGCATTGGTGATCTAAGATTTAATGCCCAAACATCTGAATTATCAATAGCCTTGGACCAATTTTATTTTTTGTCAGTTTAAATATGATGCCAGGAAGGTTCGAATTTTTATAACATCTTCTGGTCCAAGCCTGTGCTCTATAACGAATTTTCGTTTTTATCACAAAAATGTGGTGATTTTAAGAGCAAATTTTTGGATTTATGATATTTCATGATATTTGGGGCATTAAATCTTAGATACACCAATGCAAACTCCAAAAATTTTATCACCCTGAAATCTTCATACATGGGCTATTATTTTTGCAGAATGAAATTTGTTAAAACTTCACTTTAATTTTTACCATTTTTGGGGCAGATTTCCACTCTTCGGGGCCTACTCCTTTGCATTTGATGGAAATTGCACTAAAAAAAGATGGTGGAGAAATGTTGGAGTGAATATTTTCTGTGTATCTTTTGGTTTGTTTTCTCTTTCTGAGGAAAATGTGTTGCATTGTGGAATAATCCCCATTAGAGTTTGGTCGTTAAATCACTCATTTTCCACTTTATTAAAGTCTTTAAATTATTATAAAAGGCTTATTAGTTTAGAATATCTGGTACTCACCCGACATTTGTAAAATATCCTACTTTTATATCTTTGGGGCGAGAGAGTTCCAATAACCTTTCCCTGAAATGATTTAATAATTAATGATAACAATGATCAAAATCAACAAATCACATACAACAGTGTGAGAAAAATGCTGAAAATGATAAGATACACTGTTTTTTTGTCTTCCTCCATCAACAGAAGTCATATCATATCTCTCTTGATCTGCTCTGTCCTCACTCTCTCTGTCTTCATTCTCTCTCTCTCTCTCTCTCTCTTCACTCTCTCTCTCTCTCTCTCTCTCTCTCTCCCTCTCTCCCTTTCTCTCTCTCTCTCTCTCTCTGTGATTCCTCTCCTCTTCATTCTCTTTCTTTTTTTCTCCCACTCTTTTTCTCTCTCCTCTCTTCCTTTCTCTCTCCTCTCTTCCTTTCTCTTTCTCTCTCCATTCTTTCTCTACCCTCTCTTTCTTTCCTCTGTTTCTCTCCCCTCTGTCTCTTCTCTCTCTCCTCTATCTTCCTCACCATCTCCCATCTTTTTTCTCTCATTTCTTTCTGCATTCTTTCTTCTTTCTTTCTCATTGCCTGTAGCTTTATTCTCGTGACTTCTGCAGTGGTGAGACAGTGAGTGTATAATAGTGTATATGAGCGTGTATAATCGCGTACAAGTATATTTCTAAGCAGCCAAACCACAGAGACAACAAGAAACAACTTCCTGTAACACTCTGATAGAAAGGTGTCGTCCCTTATGAAAGTGTTTGTGGCCTGTTGTCACAGTGTTTTGACCCTTCTCTTCATGTTACATTAAATTTTATAGTCTGAATCATAAAAGAAGACATATTAAATTAATCATGTATTAATAAATGAAAAATCCCAGAATGCCTACAAACCCCCACTCCGTAGTCTGTTATCTGAGTGTCTACTTGATGAAAAGAAAAGGTATTATATAGGAGAGATTGAACAAGATTTGTCAATAGTGAAACAATATCAAAATGCTCCACTTTTCATAAACTTTAACAGTGTTTAAATGTGCATTACGCAGACTCATAAAACTCTCACCAAATGATTGTGCTGACACAAAGGTATAAGGGCACCATTTTACATAAAAGTGTACAACTAAAGATCATAAAATGTATACCTTTTTTCCTATTGATTTGTTTTCAAGAAATCTAGTAGACAGTAAGTACATAAAACCATATACTGAACAAGTTGTTTGAAGTGGATCGAATATATTTGACCTATCCAAAATAATGATTATTATTGCCCTTTATGAAAGAAGCCCCCTAAATTTTAATATTTTTATGCTTTAATGATACATTTTAAGAGATTTACGAGGAACATTGGACCTTGTTTGTCCTACTGAATCATGGGAATATTACAAATGCACTACATGTCTATTCAATGGTAGAAATATAAATTGAGTGACAAAATTACATAATATATGCATTGATGAGATGGAAAATGGAAATGATTTCTCTGTCTCAATTCTGATGACTTTGCATACAATTCTTGATAACAGTTTATATCGGACTTCATTTAGAAGCTGTATGTGTAACATTACAATTCAAAGTCCTGTTGGAGGAACACGTAATTATTAACAGTATATCTCTAGTCTAGGGGTTATGCTTGAAAGTTATTATGGAGTGCAGCAGTGTTCAGACACATGTTGAAATGTTGGTTTGAAAAACCTCCACATAAGATTAAAAGGACTATTCTATATATACAAAATCTTGCTCAGCATAGAATATAAAATGAAGAGAGGGGGGGGGGGGGGTGGTTTGTAAATTTATACATTGTATTGTTAACTCTGATTGTTTGTTAAGGTGGGGATATAAGGACTCCTCCTAACAGTAACCCAGTCCTGTATAAGATAGAGATTTCTCTATGGGAGGTACCCAGTCCTGTATAGGGTAGAAATTTCTCTACAGGAGGTACCCAGTCTTGTATAGGGTAGATAATTCTCTATGGGATGTAACCAGTCCTGTATAGGGAGTAGAGTATTCTCTATGGGAGGTACCCAGTCCTTTATAGGGTAGAGAATTCTCTATGAGAGGTACCCAGTCCTATTTAGAGGGTAGAAAATTCTCTATGAGAGGTACCCAGTCCTGTATAGGGTAAGGGAAAATTTCTATGGGAGGTACCAGTCCTATATTAGGGTAGAGATTCTCTATGGAGAGGTACCAGTCCCTATATGGGTTAAAGGTAGAAAATTCTCTAGGGCAGGTACCCAGTCCTGTGTAGAGGGTAGATAATTCTCTATGGGAGGTATCCAGTCCTGTATAGGGAGTAGAGTATTCTCTATGGGAGGTACCCAGTCCTTTATAGGGTGTAGAGAATTCTTTACAGGAGGAGTTAGTGATGACAGATACCCCCATCTCTACATGCAGTTAATGGAAGGAAGAAAATGTTGATGTACAGAAAATGGACAACAGTACCTGAACAATGCACATTTCAAACTTTTTTGCTGATTGTATTAAATGAAATTTTAAACACCATTTAACTCACAGATTTCTATAGTTTGTTACTATATACATAAGTATATATTTGTGTTCTCAATAATTTGAGTCTGTCTGTCCGTCTGTAATACCTTGGTCTTGATCGAGTTCCACCTCAGAAACTTCATGTGCAAAGGCCACAGAGTTAAGAGATGGTTTGGTTTCTGGATGAAGTCTCAAAGGTTGTTGAGACTTGGCCTTGACATTTCACACGACAGGATACTAGTATATTCTAGGCCAAACGGCGAGGGCCATGTACTCCAAGAAGTAGTTTGGATTGTGAATCAAAATGATATATCAAATGGTTTAGATCTGTCTCTATGACTACAGAATCACACCTTTTTGGGGGTGGGGGTCAGAAGGTCATGGTATGTGGATCACTCAGTGATTTGATTTCCAGTCAAATATGACTATAGTGCATTGTATTTGAAGAAAGACCATATGATATTAAAGAAAAAATGTGAATTTTACACAACAGCCCAGGTACTGTGTCCAGGTGTATTCTGAGAATGAGTTAATGAGAGGTTTCCATGGTTACAACATTGATGCTTTACTCACCCCATTATCAAATCTTGTTCAATATGGTCGTGGGAATATTTACCAGGACTGCAAAAATAGTTCTCAAGAATAGAGTCATTCAGGACTCGTGTCTATAGCACAGAAGGTGACATTAACTCTGAATTCAGTAGCAGAGTTACTGACACTATGATGATGTACTGTGTAGGGGTGTGCATGTCTAACCTCATGATGTTGATAGTACTAACACTTTTAAAAATATTCGTGAAGTATGTATTGGACTAATGGTGCAACACTAGGGAATAAATGATAATATAATATGGTGCAACACTAGGGAAACATTATCTTCCCAAACATGTAGGCAACATAGGCGTCTGTCCCCATCAGCGTAAATTGCTGATTCTGCAGCTAGATCTCGACAGATTTACCTTCGTACCAAATGATATAAAATTTCCACTTTTTCTACATGTAGTACAAGTACCTAATAATACATGGATGATAGTTATAATTTTAAATACCTGTAAAAAAAATAATTAAACTTGATTGTCAGTAATTAACTCACCCAACAATTAAATCCTGTTGGTAAAAACTATCTGACCGAGAAAAATCGGGATTTACAAGCAAGTCCAGCGAGGCCATCGCCAAAAGTCGAAATTAATCAGAGTACTGTAACTGTGTCACAGGGGTGCCAGTGTTTTATCTGAGTATTGGAAACCTACCCTGCATGACTGACAGTTCCCCAGATGGCCAATACACACTACAGACCCATGCAGTTATCAAATTAATGTAGGAATTATTGACGAAGGGGTTTTTAAAATTGGCAGTTAATTAGTTTATTAATGCAATTTAGATAAGGTCTGGGCATTGTATTGTGTGTTTTTGTTTAAATGGAAACCTTTTAGCACGTTTGAAAGTACTTGAATTATTGAATGGTGCAGGCAATTTAGTTTCTGTGACTGAAGCCATATTGAAAATGAAAAATCATTTCTAATGTTGAAAAGGAAACAAAAGAATAAAATAATTTTTGAATGTTGCTATGAGAAAGGATTGAAAGGCTTTGTACCTAATTGTTGACATACAAACAGTTGAATTAGTTGTAAATGCGTTAGTTTGATCAATTTGAAATCTCTTTTAATTTTTGTGAGGAATATAAATCCTTGTGAATGTGGGTTAAACATACCAATTTCATCCCCTGAAAGTAAAGCAAACTTAAGAGATTTATAGGGCACCACATTGTAGATGCCCAGGTGCCCTAATTAAATCACCATTTCCATATGTTAAATATTATATCCCTACAGAGAGAGAGAGAGAGCTGTCTGCAGATATTTTGAAGAATGTAAACTTTTGGTTATAACTAGGTTATAAATATAACGGTAAAAGCCTTACTCTTGAGCAAACCTGTACAATTATTAGACAGTGTTTTCTGGGAAGGGACAGTAGACGAGCCAAATAGAAATTGAATCATTTTTTAATTAAAAGGACATTCAAGTTTTTTGAAAATGTTTATTTTGCCGACATTTTAAACATTGCACGCTGTCTTTAGTCTGTGCATTGTATGCAAATGATTGACATCTTTAAACAAACAGAAAACAGTCATGCAGACAGACATGCAAATACAGGAAGCAGTGTTTCAACATGATTAAATGTACCCAGATCAAGGATTGCATGTATAAGTGTGATTTAAGATACATATGTTTACTAGCAGGTTTGAAAGCTACCCTGACTGATGTTTAAAAATTCACATGGAACAAATACACCATTGAGAATTATGCACAATCACACTGTGTTGATAAAGTACAATTCATAGATCTTAAATTTATAGCATTGTTCTAATTAAATCTCTGTATTTAAATTGTAAAAAAAAAAAAAAATGATCATATTCGTGGGTGCATTACACATTTTATATTTGATTAAATTTCTTAAATAATACCCAGGGGGGTTGTGTCTGACATATTAAATTGATTGACACCATTGATTGAATATGACAGATAAGGCATATTTCTCATTTACTGTCTTACTAATGTAGAACATTGGAGTGTGTAAAACAGAATTCACGTAGGAATCAATCAGGCCTAATGGGAATTGTCCACATGCATAGATTTGGAAGAATCTAATTAATATGAATTCTCTCACACTACATGTATATGTTAATTTTTGTCATAGTGGGCGTTTGGGTTTGATCTACATGCAGCAACCTGTTTGTTGCTAGGTGTTGGATTAACTCATAAATGAGAAAAGTTTTAAATTGATTACTTTAAAGTTTGAATTTACTGAAGAGAAAAGAATAACGTGGCCGTTAAGAATTGAATTTATTGTGGTGGAAACCTTTGAGCCATTACAGGTGTCAGTCTAAAGCTCCCATCAATTCTCTGGGTTGGTCATTCCTTGTAAATCCAGCTGCAGTTCTATGGTGTGATTAAGGACCAGCTAATTGGTCAGGAGAGTGATAGAAATCTGGAACTTGTTGATACACAGGTCATTCATTATTTCAGTTGGCTAGACTATAATCTTTTGCCACCTGATATAACCCTGACATGTATGTACAATACATTAATCTAGAGACGAAAAAATGTGTCACTCTTTTTTTTAACAATTGAATGGTTAATATGGAATGTAAAATCTTGTAAATATGGGATATAAAAGCCTGTAAATATGGATAAAACCCCTGTAAATTTGGGATCAAAAAGTCTGTAAATATGGGATCTGAAACCTTGTAAATATGGGATCAAAAAGCTTGACATAACTATGGGATCAAAAAGCCTGTAAATATGGGATAAAAACTTTTACAAGCTTTTTCAATTCCCATATTTACAAGCTTTAGATTCCATATTTACAAGCTTTTAGCATTCCCATAATTTACAG
>CAJDSM010000073.1:18448-31124 GCA_903981925.1 Ostrea lurida
TATAGGATCTAAAAGCCTGTAAATATGGGATTGAAAAGCTTGTAAACTTTGATCAAAAACTTGTAAATATGGAATCCAATAGCTTGTAAATATGGAATCTAAAAGCTTGTAAATTAAAATATGTGATGTAAAAGCTTGAAGATGTGGAATCTAAATGCCTGTAAATATGGGATCTAAAATCTTGTAAATATGGGATGTAAAAGCTTGTAAATATGGCATAAAAAACCTGTAAATATGGAATCTATAAGCTTGTAAATATGTGATGTAAAAGCTTGTAAATGTGGAATCGAAAAGCCTGTAAATATGGGATCTAAAATCATGTTTATATGAGATCTGAAAGCTTGTAAATATGGATCTAAAAGTATGTAAATATGGGATCTATAAGCTTGTAAATATGGGAACTGAAAGCTTGTAAATATAGGATCTGAAAGTCTGTAAATATGGGATTGAAAAGCTTGTAAACGTTGATCAAAAAGTTGTAAATATGGAATCCAAAAGTTTGTAAATATGGAATCTAAAAGCTTGTAAATGAGAAAAAAAAGCTTGAAAATATGTAATCTAAAAACTAAGTAAACATGGAATCTAAAAACTTGTTAATATGTAATCTAAAAACTTGTAAATATTGAATCTAAAAGCTTGTAAATTAAAAGCTTGTAGATGTGGAATCTAAATGCCTGCAAATATGGGATCTAAAATTGTGTTAATATGATATCTGAAAGTTTGCAAATATGGATCTAAGTGTCTGTAAATATGGGATCTAAAATCTTGTAAATATGGGATCTTAAAGCTTGTAAATATGGGCTCTAAAAGTCTGTAAATATGGGATCTAAAAGCTTGTAAACATGGGATCTAAAAATTGTAAATATGGGATGATGGGAACTGAAAACTTTTAAATATGGGATCTAAAAACTTGTAAATATGGATCTGAAAACTTGTAAATATGGGGTCTAAAAACTTTAGATTTGGGATCCAAAAATTGTAAATATAGGAACTAAAAAGCTTGTAAATATGGGGAATTTAAAAGTTTGTAAATAGAAGAATGCATAAGCGCGTTGTAAATAAAAACTTCGTAAATATGGAATGGTAAAAGCTTGAAATAAGGAATCTAAAAGCTTGATAATATGGGATCAATATGGATCATAAAGCTTGTAAATATGGGCTCTAAAAGTCTGTAAATATTGGGATCTAAAAGCTTGAAAAATGGGATCTAAAAATTGTAAATATGGGATGTAAGAGCATGTAAATATGGGAACTGAAAACTTTTAAATATGGGATCTAAAAACTTGTAAATATGGATTTGAAAACTTGTAAATATGGGATCTAAAAACCTGTAAATATGGTTTGAAAACTTGTAAATATGTGGATGTAAAAACTTTTAGATTTGGGATCCAAAAGATTGTAAATATAGGAACTAAAAGCTTGTAAATATGGAATATTAAAAGCTTGTAAATATAGAATGCAAAAGCGTGTAAATAAAAACTTTGTAAATATGGAAATGTAAAACAAGCTTGTAAATACCAATATGGATCTAAAAGCTCTGTGAATATGGGATCTAAAAGCTTGTGAATATGGGATCAAAAAACCTGTAAATATGGGATCTAAAAGCTTGTAAATATGGGATCAAAAAGCCTGTAAATATGGGATCTGAAAGCCTGTAAATATGGGATCTAAAAGCTTGTGAATATGAAATGCAATAAAGGGCTGATAGTGATATGATCAGAATGGGACTTAGTACAAGATGGTTGTATGTCTGTGACCAGTTGAATATCTACTGTTTCCATGGCAATATACATCCTATAGTGTATCATCATACAATTTATTGATATCGTCTGCATCTTATAGTGTATCATTACAATTTATTAATTTGACATTGTCTAAATTTATAGTGTATTACCACGTACAATTTGATGACCTTGTCTATATATTATAGTGTATCATATGCAATTTATTGACTTTACATGCATGCCTTATGTATGTGTATATATATACACTATACATTCCAAATTAATGTTGTCAATTAACATCAATCTGATACCCTACAGAATGAATATATTAAACTGGTTTATTAACTATTGCAGAAGTTCAAACTTCACCCAACAGTAAACAATGTTTTTCCCATTGTGCTTTTTTGTTTTGTTTTTTAATCTATCATCACCCCCCCCTCCATCCCCAGTGAGCATGAAGTAGAAAATCAACTCTTCAGTGTGCTCACAATTAAGACCAAGCATGGTTTGAAATGATTTGGGGGTATTATTGATGGTTTTGAATTCCACAGACTTGGAATACAATGCACAGATATGTGTTTTAAGGGGGTGGTAGTGGAATAGTAGGGGATTTTAAATGGCCACTTTGGAACTTACCTAATGAATAACTCAAAAGATATTGGCAAATTGAGCATGCATTCTTTAAGAAACGGCTAACAGTCTCATAAATCGAGGTACCAAAAATATCTGGATAAGAATTAAATAATGTGTCACTCAGATTCTATGGAATGAAATGGGTGATGTCTACACGAAGACGATTGATTTTTAAAGAGCACTTTATATTCTGATGCATACTGAGTGTTTCTGGGACTATCTGGTCATATAAAAATAGGCAAAATCATTTTCATAAGTATACAATTTTATAGCAATAATCCTTAGCCAATGCTTGCACTGATAATAAAAGCATGCAATGATAGACAAGTAGCAAAATGTAGATGAACAAATAAATAAACAAATCGTGCTTACCTGCCAGATTGCCTAATTCGTTCATATTCACCTGTAAATCAGAATATTAAAAAATAAGAAATGGATGATTTCACGAATGTTAAAAACAAACAAACCACAACTCCCACAAAAAAAAGATCAAAAGTGGGAAACAAATCATTAATCCACACCTCTGCTCAAATCACCAAAGCCTATATAAAACCCGGAATTCACTGGCGGGTCCAGTCCGGACCGGACCGGAAATACGTTATTCCACTGGGTCAGCATCCCCCGCCTGCTGCAGTGCAACACTTACACGTTTAAATGGTGTGGTTCTGCCTTGGATTCAGCACAACACATTGTATAGAAACGTCTTGGACCATAGCCATGGTGAAACAAAGGCCCCATACAGAGTGTTAGCTCGACAAGTATCCGATAAGACAATTTGCTGAGTTGGGGCTATATAGGAGGTTTATAGACCGTATCCGGGGCAATGTATAGTTATGTCTACATCGGATAGATGTACTGAAATGTTAGTATGGATATAGAGCAAGCGTGCAGTCGATTGCGGTGCACATGTAACGCAATTAAGTGCTGTAAATAAGTCATTAATATTTAAATACATGTAGTCGTTCAATTTTTACACGTAAAGATGAAAATTGTAAATGTTACAAAAGTCACACATAGAGAGAGAGAGAGAAAGAGAGAGAAAAAGAAATACATAAGTAATAATCGAAATGATTAAGAATTTCAACCCTTTTGAATTTCTTGTTATATTGCACATGAATTATCCAATTCGAAATAACAATGCGATACTATAATAATATAGCGAAACTGCGAGCATGGTAACTGTATCTCACAGAGGAATAGGATTTTCCTAAAGAAAAAGAACAGAATTTAGAGAAGGCATATTTCCGTCACCATGGACACTCTTTTTACATATTGTACATGTATGCACACACTGTCACAAACCTTCGTCTTGGTTCTCCGCGAATAAAAACTGCGTACGATGTCCATCTAGAATCACGCAAATTTATGGAAATAAATGCGCTGCATGAAAAGGACAATCGCATACATTATTTTCAAATATGGCTTAGTTGATGCAATCGTATACTATAGTATATAGTGCCCTCCCCCACCCCCTAAACTAGTCTGAAGGGCACGTGTTCAGTGGATTGGGCGGTGGTCTATAGTTAACCCGTATAAATACAATGTACTCAATAAGTAATGGGGGAACTAACATTAATTATACAGGTACATGTATGATGGGAAGATAATGGGGTATTGCAGTGCTTAATGATAAACGTAACTTGGGCTGTAACAAGGAATTTTCTTTGGGGGTGCACAAGACAAGGGAATGGGTCTATGGCCACTATAGGTCCACGGCTGGCCCTGATGGGGGGTCCAGGGGGGCGAAGCCCCAGGAAGCTAAGAGATCTTCATTGCATGGGTCTGGGGGCCGCTTTAGGTCCCATTATTTTCATTTTAAAATGGAGGGGGATGCTCTTGCACCCCCTCCCCTAATTAAGGAATTGGTAACATAACCCCCCCCCCCATCACACACGCGTATAAGTAAATTTTGGAGTGATGCTGATGGGTTACCAATCATTTTCACACAAACATACACACATGCACGCACGCTTTTTAAATATGGCTAGACAGTATTTAGTACTTGACGTTTTCTAAGTTTCGACAATGTTTCTGACACTCTGAGGAAGTTAAACAGGGAATGTTATGTAATGAGAAACAAGGTATTCACGAAATTTCTCAGGCTGGCGGACAGTGATAAGTTTTGCGTTTTCAAACTCGAGTACATATGTATATTTCGTCTGTACATTTTTTTTAACTTTACTGGTTATAAACGGTGTCGGTAACTCGAATGAATAGATCATGGTTTGAGAGTATACGATTGAGCAGAGCCTTGAAAGAAGATACGGGTGTGGGGCTTTGTTTGGCAATTGATCACTTTTACAATCTAAAAAACTTTCATTGTCCGGCTCTTTGACACCAATCCGCTGTCAAATCGCCCGTTTCTGCTCATTGTGTGTTAGTCAGTGCTACTTAGCATTATATATCTATACGTGTACGATACTTTATGACAAAACACAACAAGATATATAAAACATTGATTTAACACATTGTTTGCCTCGTCAGTTTCAAATGCATGAATTCATGCGTCTGTAGAAACCGTGATACATTACACTATTGTTTCTGAGAAAACCCAATTAAATTGTGAACAGAAATGTTTTAAGTGCATTAGGGGATTGCTTTCTTTGACCGATTGGAAGGTAGCATTGTTTGGACGAGTATTATAGTAATGTGTGATATTAAGTTATTTAAAGGATTACTTAAAAGACAGGCGAGATTAAAAGGTGCAATGCTTTGTTAAAACTTTTTTAAATAACCCTTTCAACCGTCTGCTTCATTTCCTTTGCAAACTATAATTGTTTTCTTGCATAGAAGTAATTTAGTTTTTCAATTTATATGTGAAAAGAGATCTGTGCAAGCAACGAAAGAATTTCCTTGTCTATTCATCGGATTGATTGTAAATATTACGTAATTGTGGTATTTAAAAGAACATCAAGGAAAGTAATCGGCGATACACAAATTTCAAAAGTTTTACTATCAATGAAATTCATTTTAATGTTTAAGGATAAAAAGTACTTACCTTTTACACCAACATCGGCTGCCATTTTTTTGAATTGTATACTTTTCCCTCTTATTCTTCGTGTAGTTTAAAAGTTGGTCTTAGCACATGGTGTTAAAACTCCATAAGAGAAAGTGAAACACTCTCCCATTGAAAGCGAGCGTAGCAACGACCTTTGAACCGCCACGTGACGTAACAAGTACCTGCAAAAAATTCCTGTCGGTATGCAACTTTTTTCGAACGAGAAAAATCAATATGAATGGGAAATATCATTAATGATTAAAAAATGTTGAACGAATATTGTTCAGGTTTCGTTTTGTTGATTTTTCCCACATATATAGTGTGTACAAATGTAATTGCTTATGGACTCATTTCCGTGGATATCAAAGGATGCGGGCAACAATACCAAGATTCACGGAATTATTTGCTTACAGAAATATAATATAATTATCATCATTATGTTGGTCAATTTTAAAATCCATATTTACAAAGCTCAAAATTCAATGATAGGTATTTGACAAAAGTGGATTGAAAAAATACTTCTGGGGTTTTGAGTACAACTTTATTTTTGTGGACGTTGTATAACATTTAAGGGACGGCTAATTTTAGTAAAGCTTCTATTTTGATGATTATAAAGTATACATTCTTTATTCTTAATTTGAAAAAAAAATTCTAAAACAGAATTTATGGTTTGGCGGAAACCTTGTTCGTACAAACTTGGACACGGTAAAATTATTCTTATTGCCCCCCCCCCTATTTTTTCTCCCTTTGAAATATCATTTGACGTCTAAACTCTGGCCAACTCTCCCCACAATTTTTTTGTATGGCGAATGAAAAATCGTCGTAGATATGGTGGGAATCTAGTTTTTAAGATTTTGGAAGCAGCAAATGTAGATTTGGGCAGATATGGGGTGCACATATCTTACAAAATCAGTCGATTATAGATACAGTCATGTTTAAAGGGAGATAAAAACTTAAACAGACGTCATGAGTTATGTTGTGTAATGGAGATTATCGATTGGTCGTGATAATCTGAAATAAAACAATGCATCCATTATTCATCAGACAGATTCTCAATAGGACAAAGTGATAACGAGGAGATATTGACTGTGAACGTTGTACACGGCAAGGGGCTAACCCTAAGCAACAGAAAATACTTTTTGTGGGAATCAAAGCGTTCCGTATCTTCTACATTTCAGGCGTATTTTTTTTTTTTTTTTTGGTCTTCTCAATCATCCCTATTCTGTCTTTCTTGTTCGTAATCGTCATTTATAAATGTATTGATAATAAAAGAAGTCGTAAACGTTGTACACCAAGCCCCCCCCCCCTTTTTTTTTAATTAAAAAGCTAAAACCTATCAGCTCCCGGAAGTTTCTCCCCCTGGACCCCCTACCATGGCTCATGGACCGCTGGGGGTCTAAAGCGGCCCCCAGACCAAGTGAATTCCGGGCCCGCTAGACCGCTGGAACCTGTAGCGCCCTAGTCCCTTGCTTAGTCCTTTGTGAACCCCCCCCTTATGGAAATTCCTGGTTACGGAACTGTGCAAGCTGTTGCATGATAAGCAACAATAGACGAGAAAAATAAACATTTATGGGTAACATTTACATAAAATTTAGATTTTTTTTTTCTGGAAGAGTTGTCTCTTGCTTGTCCTGTCAGCAAGTGAAAACAGCGATAGATGCTTTCTTTAACGTTATTTGTGGCGTCAATTTCATTGTTTAGTGTGGCATTTTGTTTTGTCAAGTATTGATATTGAATCAAGTTTAATTGAAGAATTGTTTAGTAACCTAGAACATCATAGCGGGCGGATTAGGGCTTGTGAGCTGTGAGTCCGCCATTTGCGCCAATGGCGAAAAAAATTCAAATTTGGCGGAAAAAAAATTCAAGTGGCGAAAAAAACTTTATCAAATACTTCAACTTTTTATTCTTTCCACAACTAGACATTATTCATGGATATAACTGAAAAAATAGAGTGTGATTTTTGCCATTCGAAAGTGGCGAAAAGAAGTTTTGGTCCAGTGGGAGCCCTGGGGCGGATTCTATACGCTCGTCGAAGACGGGACGAATTATGGTATTGAAAATATCGAATCATGGCACAAGTATTGTATCGTATCATGAAGGGGCCGTATCCTTTCAGCCCTATGAACCACGATAATGATAATTACATGTACATATGGGTACTGATGGTTTTGGGTTTGTTTGTTTTTTTAAATCTAATGGTTTATGAATAATTTATTTTTTTAGATGTGTGCGAATCTTTCAACTCTTCACATCTGAAGGAACTGATATTTAATCAGCATGTAACCAACGAACCCCCGTTACTAGAACCAGGTAACCTCAGTGCTAAACCAGACACACGTGTACCCCTCATTGCGCCTGTTCCTCTAGACTTGCCAGCCTCCGTGGACAGTTCGGTACGGACCTGTGGGCAGCGGACCCTGACACCGGCAGAGTGCACCACTCCGCCCTGCAAGCGGCTGTTCGAGATGCCAAAGATCCCGCGGAGGATAACGCGGACGTACCGTGCCAAGCGACGAAACGGGCATTACCTTACCCCTACGTTTGGAGGGACGCCGGTCAAGAATCCAAACGTGAATTCCTTCTACTCCAGAAAGGAAGGTATGAAACATATCTCTTGGGGACAATGCTTATTAGAAATATACCGCTGCTCCGAAGGAAGGGGGGGGGGGGGGGTGTTATACTGTTTTACCCCTGTCCATCTGTCATTAGCTCACCTGAACAGAAGGTTCAAGTGAGCTTTTCTGATCACTGGTTGTCCGTCGTCTGTCAATCATCTGTCAGTCAACTTTTCACATGTTCGACTTCTTCACCAAAACTACTGGGCCAAATTTAACCATTCCTTGGTGAAGGGGGTTCAAGTTTATGCAAATGAAGGACTAGGCCCCCATCAAATGGGGGATAATCGCAAAAATCTTCCTCTTCAGAAACCACTGGCCTAGAAAAGCTGTTATTATATGAAAGCTTGCTGATATAGCGGACATTCATGTTTATTCAAATCATGACNAGAGGATCAAAGTTTTACATGCAAATATATATAATTATATAGAAAATATTCGAAAAACTTGTATTTTCTTGTTCTTTGTGTCGAGACAAATTCATTGCCACATGTGCGGAGGACCCTTGGGGTAATGACAGACCTCCCCCCCCCCCCCTTTTTAGCTCACCTGAACCGAAGTTCAATGTGAGCTATTCTGATCGCCTTTGTCCGTCGTCTGTTCCGTCCGTCCGTCCGTTCCGTCCGTCTGTCTGTCCGTCTGTCCGTTACTTTTCACATTTTCGACTTCTTCTCAAGAACCGCTGGGCCAATTCAACCACTTGGTACACATCATCCTTGGGTAAAGGGGCTTCAGTTTGTCAAATGAAGGACCAGGCCCCCTTCAAAGGGGAGATAATCACGAAAATGCAAAAATAGGGTGGTGTCATTTAAAAATCTTTCTTCTCAAGAACCACTGGGGCCAGGAAGCGAAATTTTATATGGAAGATTCCTGATATAGAGGAGATTCAAGTTTGTTCAAACATGACCCCCGGGGTACGAATGGGCCACAATTGGGGATCAAAGTTTTACATATACTTATATATGGGAAAAATCTTTAAATCTTTCTTCAAGAACCACTGGGCCAGGAAAGCTGAGATTAATGGAAGCTCCTGATATAGAGGAGATTCAAGTTTGTTCAAATCATACCCCGGGGTACGATGGGGCCACAATTGGGGATCAAAGTTTACATATGATTATATAGGAAAAATCTTTAAAAATCTTCTTCTCAAGAACCACTAGGCAGGAAAGCTTGAGATTTATAATGGAAGCTTCCTGATATAGTGAGAATCAAGTTTGTTCAAATCATGACCCCGGGGGTACGATGGGGCCACAATTGGGGATCAAAGTTTTACATATGATTATATAGGAAAAATCTTTAAAATCTTCTTCCAGAACACTGGGCCAGGAAAGCTGAGATTAATACATGGAAGCTTTTTTGTTTCTTTTTATCTTTTTTGTATACTATTACGTTTCTCTTCTATTATCTTTTTTTCTTGTTTTTTTATCTTTTTTTTTTTTTTTTATTTTTTTTTTTTTTTTTTTTTTTTTCTTTTTGCCCCATCGGTTTGTATGTCTTGCTTTTCTTTTTTTGGTTCTTGGTGTCTTCTGCGCTAGCCGTTTCTTCGGACAGCATATACGGGAGGTGATGAATTGGTTTGCTTTTAGTTTTCTGATCGTAGCTTGTAGTTGTATTATCGATATTTGGTGTGCACATTATTTTTGGGCGTTTCATTTACCGCATCGATATGTTTAATGTTTTGGTGCATTGGTTGTATATATACGAGCTTGCTCCGTTTTCTTCCCATCCCTACTTTGTCTGTGTGTTCAGTCGTTTATTATCTTATTTATATTTTTTTTCGCCAGTGGAGGCGTGATGGTAGGGGTGTGGTAGGGTGGATATATGAGCTTTCTTATCTTGAGCGATGCTGCTTGTTGCAATCTGTAGTAGGTCTTAGTGATTAGTTCGAATTATGTTTATATATGATGTAGGCGTTATATAATTGCGGTGCTCGTGCTACGTTTTTTATTAATGTAGTAAACGGGATGTTCCCTTGAAACGTGAGGTATAGACTGCGGACGAGCACTCCAGGCTGTACAGTTTCTACTGGTACCTTCACGTTTTCTACTTTGGACTTTTGATTTTCTACTTATGACACCTATTAGAATGTACGGTCATAAAACAGTGTTGACTGGGGCATTGGTATTTAACGAGATGTAATACAACGTATTATACTACACAAACGTAAATGAACCTGACTTGTTTTGTCCTAAAACGTGCAAATAACGATACACAATATTATCATCTGAACACCTAATAAACTAACACTAACTCAAACGTTTTTGCTCAATTCTAGTTTATGTTATAATTAATATTTCTTTGTTTATTGAATTATCTTCTATTTTTTTAACCTCTGCCTCTATATTTGCAATTATGATATAAAATAAAAAATAAAATAAATAAAAAAACGATTAAAAAATATAAAATAAACGGTCTCTACCCAATCCATAGATCGAATAATAATGACTAGAATTAATCTTTATTAAAATAAATATTCTTTAAATATATATAATAGTAATATAGGATGAAATATAATAATATAAATTATAAATAAATAAAATATATAATAAAATTCAAAATATTCTATAGTATACGTATGATATACTTTTTTATCTATTTTTGATCTATTCTTATCTATTTATTTTCAAATACTCTTTACCTTCTTATTTTATATTTTTGCTTTTTAGTTTTATATATTTATATTTTTGATAGATATGTTTATTATCTTGCCTTGTATTCTATGTTTTAATTTGTCAATGGCTCTTGTATTTGATATGTTATATCTTTATCGCTTTTTTATATAGTTTTTTTAACTTATATAAATCATATATGTCCGGTTGCCCTAAACTCACTCGATTTTGGTATATAATGTTTTTTTGGGTACTTAAATGATTACGTTTTAACACTATTGTTTAACTTCTGCCATTTTATTTAGTATATACTTATGATATGCTATGGTATTTTCATATATCACATGTAACCATAGATGTGCAATAATACTAGCCTTGATTGTAATAGACAATTATATAACAACGTTTAATAGCTTTGGAGCTTAGTCGAGGCCTCCATCCTCGGCCTCAGCTGCCATTTGAAGTAAATTTGTTAGTAGTCGCTCATTTCTTAAAATACAGGTCTGGATGATAAACATCATCAAACTGGCATTCCGCAGTTATTTTCTTTTAAATTATTNTAATACAGGTCTGGATGATAAACATCATAAAACATAAAATAAAAAACTTGCATTCCGCAGTTATTTTCTTTTAAATTATTACACATTAGCACTGTACTTTAATATAAAAACATCTTTAAAAAGTAGCTAAAATAGTACGTCGATACATTATTAAACATTTTACAATAAGATAAGCAAAATGTATATGTTAAAGGCACATTAGCACTGTACTTTGATATAAAAAAAAATTCTCAAAAAAGTAGGTCTAAATAGTACGTCGATACATTATTAAACATTTTAAGCAAAATGTTTTGACTGCCTAATTTCTTAAGCTCCCATATTCTAAATGCAAATGTAGGTGAACGGATCAAACGATTCATTCTAATTAGATTTGATTTGGGGTGATCTATCCAAGTGCTTAACATCTGCACAAGATATCATGCAACAGCTTGATATAGTGGGAAACATAACACGATATCGTTAAGGCACCTTGTGAATTACAATGAAATTTATTTTTACGAGGAAAAAAACAACTCACCACTTTCTTCTAAAAAGATGTACACGCCTCGTTCACTAATACTCCTAACAATTTTTGACAATCGATTGATGATGCGGAGCTCATCCTATAGAAAGCATTGACGTAACTTCCGATTTGTAAAACACAAACGCGTTCATCAATTTACAACTAAAAACTTATATAGGATACTAACCAAACAAGTCATCCTTGTTCTGCATGCTTCGAGGTCAATATCTCGTCGTGTTTACAATGAATATCTTTGATAATTTTTAATATTGCCATTCAGATTTCCAGAAAGCGGGTCATTGGACGTTTTTGTATAAATGCTTAAGAAATGCAGGTTATTGTTCTGCGCCATTATATTGTATTTGCGCGTTAAACTCATATTGTGACCGATCGGGCTAGGGATGAGTCGGGCTCGACCTCCGGACTTCACTGACGTTTTTGTGTACCTCGTGTTGTAATTTTGTTAGCCAACTTTGTTCAGTAAAAACATGTTTGGGCATTAACATGTTGTTCGTCCCACTATTTGGTTTATTCCGTATAAACTTGTTCCCCACAAACACCCATCAGGTTATTTCTATTTATACTACTTTCACCAGTTACCCAAAAAGGTTTTTTGAAATGTTGCATATTCCTTTAGTAACTTAACGGAATAAACCACATTTAAAGAGCAAATAACTCTTGCTAAAGGAAAAATAACTCTTACACTTTATAGTGGGATGAATAACATGATAATGCCCGTGTTTGTGATCTTACACATTTCTGTTGTGGTCATCCTAATATTGGCTTGGTGGCAGCAGTTTCACGACCCCTTCGTTCCTCCGAGTTCACTGACCAGAGTGTTGATATACACTTGCACAGCCTGTTTTACCATACTGCATCTGATTCAGCGTCAATACTGCAATCATGGCGAACAATTTCAGAGCTCCCAAACAATGGGCATTAAGAACAAACAAAACTGTCAATTCATTAGAGAACTGGAAGCAGCATCTGTTATATACGTTATATCTAGACTCCAACTTTGCACCCTTCCTTGTC
>CAJDSM010000073.1:31149-41574 GCA_903981925.1 Ostrea lurida
TCCGAAGGACCAAAATTATTATTGTAGCCAATGCAATCAAAAGAATGAAAGATCCTTTTTTGTACTGTGCAGATCGAGCCGGAATCAGAATGAATTCAAAAACCTTTCTTGGCCCGATATATAAAATGGAAACCACACTTCCCTGTGGTGGGCAGTCCGTGAGGGGTATATCGTGTCCTCGGATTGTCGGACATTTCGCTTTGGACGAGAAGACCAGAGCTTTTAGCCAACAATTTGATTTGGAGACGCAGGCCGCACACCCTTCCTGTGTTTAGAGGAGTTGCATTTAACAGAAGAAGGACAATTTATCCAGCGACTGTAACTCCCTAGAACCCACTAATATGAGAAGTTTAGAGGTATCTCAAGAACGTAGTGTAAAGTTCTTTCTCATTAAATTTCGTGTAGAGTAATTGTGTATTACAATTTACTATCGATGTTACATACATGAATACAGGGGCCGGATCCAGAATTCGAGTTACGGAGCGGGGGGGGCAATATCATACGTAGTAGGCGGGTGCGTTCACTGGAAGTCCGGCCTGCTGTTGCATCTCAAGCCGGGGATAAAAGTTGAACATTAGGATTATCTCGAAGCTAAAACCTTTGAATGACTCAAACCTTGACAGTTTGCGGTTTGGCTTCAGGATATATGGGGAGTGTCACATGGTGAGGGCTTGCTCCATACTGGAACCATCACATATCCATATCCATTAATATTAGTAGCGATGAAATTGATTTTAAGATGGAGATAATATTAGTCCACAGTCACTAGAGCCTTGCAAAACCCCTAGTCAATTATGTAACAGGTTTGCAGATGAGTCTCCCCACAGTAGTAGGTAATTGCTACTTAAAAGTTAGCCACCCCCCTCTCTTGCAACAGCTAAGTGGTTGTAAACACGTACCCACACGGAAGGAGTTACAACCACATGTCTTTTGTTCCTAGAGAGGGTATATTGGAAGTAAAGCTTTTGTAAGCTCTGTGGCAGCTATATTACTTCCAGTGGGCAATTTGTCGTGAGAGGAGTCACACCATCTGGGAGGAGAAGGTTGGGGTTTGCTGTATCTCCCCATATCCGAAAAAAGTTGTTTCTTAACCACGAAAAGGACGGGTTGAAGATATTCCACTCGTATTTCCGACACTCTCAGGTTTCTGATATAGCTCCTTGTGTCCTCAAGTAGCATTGAAATGTATGTAGAATGTTAAGTTGGTTATGGGAATATTGGGGTATCCACCCATCGCTGACGGCTGCCAAATGGCGCAAGCTGTACCATTATACCAGTTAAATAGTGGCCTGGAACCATCATATGAACTTTCGCAACAAGATCGAGAATTTGACGCTAGAAAATCCTCTGGTAGGATTCCATCTTGTCGATCGACTGAAAGAGGCAATGTGTTGCAGAATTTGAAGATCTGTAAGCTTGCACTGATGGAACACGTAGATCACTCTGACACGCTGTGTAGTAGTGAAGGTTGTGGCCACTGTTGGGGTGAAATGATGGTTTTGACTTCCAATATTGGTTCAACACGCAGGGCATCAAAAATTTTGAGAAATCCTGAATCTCCATAAGTTGTTAATCATTGAAATCACATGGCCATATGGCTGGTGACAACTGAAGCACGAAGTACAAATCATGTACCCATGCGTAGAAGAGTTTGCCCGGACAGATTATGGTGAGCTTGTATGTTATCACTGTCCTCAACCATCTCCTGTCTCAATACTGGCCGATCTAGATCGTCGGATTGAAATCAACGATTGATTCATGAACGGAATGTTGCCCCGCTAGGATTCCAATATCAAGTGTTTTCAAACAAACCAAGTTCCCTCAAAAAGTGACAAGGATGAGTGTTAGTCGTCTGGTGATCGAAAGCGAGTTTCCCGAATCACACACTAAGGGGCGGGGACCATCAACGTGGTGTGCAGACTGGGAGGATGGTTATCGCTGTAGCGTTTGATTTTTTTTTTTGGCTGTGGGGCTCTTAATCATGTTCCCTGTGGCTCATGAATCTACCACCTAACTCGTGATGGTGGTTATGGAAGTGGTCGAGCTAGGGTGACTAACGGACAGCATACACTCGCGATTGGTATGCGTATCAAAGTTGGTTGCTTCTACAGAGCCCACTTACCAGCCTGGTTTACATTAATGGAGAATGTCCTTTCACGTGCGCTGGACTTTGGGATAGATTATTCTTGAAGGATGAACGTCTGTGTTGTTGTTGATATCATCTGCTTTCAACTTCCTCACAGGACCGCTATTTTATCTTATAAGTGAGGTGTACAGCCTGAAGATGTTTCAGGTCTTGATAGAAGCGAGGGTACGTTTGCGTAGCTGTGTTCAATAGCGCTGAGGATACTCGACACAGGCGTTAAAAGTCACTATACACCAAAGATCGTCACCAACATGTCTGCACTATAAAATTCCTCTAACGACTGGAGTACCTCCTCATCATCCTCAATCTGCTACACTATGATGTGAGTGATACTGCCGTTTTTCTTAAGGTTTCCTCCATAAAAGGCTTGTGCAGTCTTTGGAAACAGATCCTCGGTCTTTTCTGGGTCTAATGAAATGTCACAAAAGTCAATAAAATGAGATCCTGTGGATTGAAAGCCATAATGTTAAACAGTTGGTTTGCCAGATATGATCGATGAAGGTTGTGAGTTCTTAACTATAAGTGTTTCTTGAAATTAAAGGGCCAAAAAGATAACGATTTGATCCTAGCATGAGTCTTTACATAATTATTGTTCTTCTGGCTTTGGCTTTAGGCCTATGTCGTTTCGGCTTCAGGCAACGCTTCTTCATCATCATGGTTAGCTTTTGACAGATTTTGGCCCATTGAAAATCACATGATGATGAGAACGTGTCTGAAGCCAAACGACATAGGCCTAAAGCCAAAGCCCAGAAGAACAATAATTATGTTAAACCTCATGCTAGGACAAATCGTTATCTTTTGCCCTATAATTTCAAGAAACACTATAGTTAAAGAACTCACAACCTTCATCGATCATATCTGGCAAACCAACTGTTTACATTATGGCTTTCAATCCACAGGCATCTCATTTTATTGACTTTTGTGACATTTCACTAGCCCAGAAAAGACCGAGGATCTGTTGACTCACAGCCTTTATGGAGGATAACCTTAAGAAAAATGGCAGTGTCACTCACATCATAGTGTAACAGTTGAGGATGAGGAGGAGGTAACTCCATCGTTAGAGAATTTTATAGTGCAGACATGGTTACGTCTTGTAAATAGTGACTTACCCTGTCGAGTTCCTCAGCGCTATGAAAACAGCTACGCAAACGTACCCTCGCTTCTATCAAACCTGAAACATCTCAGGCTTCACTCTCACTTATAGATGAAATACGGTCCTGTGAGGAAGTGAAAGCAGATGGATATCAACAACAACCAACGTTCACTCCTTCAAGATAATTATCCCAAAGTCAGCCACGTGAAAGGACATCTCCATTATGTAAACAGGCTGGTAGTGGCTTCTGTAGAAGCAACCAACTTTGATACCATACCAATCGAGTATCTGTCCGTAGTCACCCTACTGACACTTTCCATAACCACCATCACATAGGTAGATTCATGAGCCACAGGGAACATAAGAGCCCCACAGCCAAAAAAATCAACGCACAGGATAACCTCCTCCCAGTCTGCACACCCAGTTGATGGTTCCCGCCCCTTATTGTGATTGGGAAACTCGCTTTCGAACTCACCAGAGATAACCTCTCCTTCACTTTGAGGGACTGGTTGTTGAAAACCTTGATTTGAAGTCCTAGCGGGCATCCGTTCATGATATCCAATGTATTTCAATCCGGCATCTAACGCCAGGTATTGAAGGAGATAGCGTGAGACTGTACATAGCTCACCATCATCTGTCGGGAAACTCTCTACGCATGGTGTACATGTACTTCGTGCTTCAGTGTCCACCACCATATGGCCAGTGATTTCAATGAATTACAACTTTGGAGGATTCAGATTTTCAAATTGATGCCCTAGCAGTTGAACCATATATTGGAAGTCAAAACCCACATTCACCCAACAGTGGCCACAACCTTCACTACTACACAGCGTGTCAAGTGCATTCGTGTTCCATCAGGCAGAGCTTACAGTCTTCAAATTCTGCAACACATTTTCCTCTTCAGTTTCGATCGACCAAGATGGAATCCTACCAGAGGATTTTCAGGTCAAATTCTCTGATCTTGTTCGAAAGTTCAATGATGTGTTAGGCCACATTTAACTGGGTATAATGGTACAGCTGGTCCATTTGAGGCATGCGTCACATGGGGTGGATACCCCAATATTCCATAACCACTTAACATTCTACAACATTTCAATGCACTTGAGGCACAAGGAGTATATCAGAAACCTGAGGATGTCGGAATACGAGTGGAATATCTCAACCCGTCCTTTCTTGTTAAGAAACAACTTTTTCGGATATGGGTAGATACAGTAAACCCCAACCTTCTCCTCCCAGATGTGGACTCCATCTCACGACAAATTGCCCACTGGAAGTATATAGCTGCCACAGATCTTACAAAAGCTTTCTTCCAAATACCCCTCTCTAGGGAATCAATGAAGTACTGTGGGGTTGTAACTCCATTCCGTGGGGTACGTGTTTACACACTAGCTGCAAGAAGGGGTGGTAACTAAGTTAGCAGATGACCTCTACTGTGGTGGAGACTCATCTGCAACCCTGTTACATAATTTGACTAGGGTTTTGCAAGCTCTTAGTGACTGTAGACTAATATTATCTCCATCTAAAACAATCATCGCACTAATATTTAATGGATATGGGAATGTGTGTCCATAAGAGCAAGCCCTCACCGTGTGACACTCCCCATATATCCTACAAGCCACCGCAAACTGTCAAGGGTTTGAGGTCATTCAAAGTTTTAGCTCGAGATAATCCTAAGTGTTCCCAACTTTTATCCCCGCTTGACGATGCAACAGCAGGCCGGACTTCCAGTGAACCACCCCTACCTCGTATGATATTGCCCCCCCCCCTCCTAACTCGAATTTCTGGATCTGCCCCTGTATTCATGTATGTAATATCGATAGTAATAATGTAAACACATATTACTCTACACGAAAATTTAATGAGAAAGAACTTTACACTACGTTCTTGAGATACTCTAAACTCTCATAGTAGTGGGTCTGGAGTTACAGTCGCTGGTAAAATTCGTCCTTCGTTCTGTTAAAATGCAACTCCTCTATAAACAGAAGGGTGTGCGGCTTCGTCTCCAAAACAAATTTGTTGGCAATAAGCTCTGGTCTTCTAGCCAAAAGCGAAATGTCCGACAATCCGAGGACACATATACCCCTCACGGACTGCCCACCACAGGGCAAGTGGTTGTTCCAGTTTTTATATCGGGCCAAGAAAGGTTTTTTGAATTCATCTGATTCCGGCTCATCTGCACAGACAAAAAAAGATCTTCATTCTTTCTTGATGCTATTTTGGCTACAATAATAATTTTGGTCCTTCGGATGAGATCGTAAAAAACGAAGTTTCGTGTCACAGCAGGTGTGGCACGATAACGATCCCTCACTGCTCAAAAGCCATAAGCGCCGAGCACAGACATAAATTTGCAGCCCTTCACCGGCAATGTTGGCGTCGCTATATGAGTGAAATATTCTCAAGATGGACGTCAAATAAAATATAATCAATTATTCTGAATTTTAAATTCAGTTTCGTTTTCAGTTCCGTGTCTATGCAACACCTTTCTTTACCGAATGACAGGGGTTATACAGTGCTTGACCAAAAGTTCCCAAAGAAATTGTTCTCTTTTTGTCTTCATGTACAACTATTTGTTTTCAAAATCTTCCCTTGGGGCCAATATTTTCTCAGTTTTGGTGAAATAAACAGCATCGTGTTTAGATAAGTCAGAAGCTTTTGAAAAAAAAATGTTATGATGAAATATTACATAGCGATAACAAATTATTCATAATATATAAGTTTTGATTCGAAAATTACTCGCATGTATTTATTTAAAGGGGCATGGACACGTTCTGAGCTAAAAAATTTCAAATTTTAGATTTCAATTTGTAATGTTTACAATGCTCATTTAGGGTATTTCTAATGGTTATCAAATCTTTGAACGCCATTTGTTGAGTTACAAGTGAGATACAGCATTTACAATTCTTCACTATGTAAACAAGGCTTGAGCCTTGTTTTTGTTTCCATAAAGATTGCTTCACAGAAAATACCATGTTTAAAACAAAACGAGATGTGAGAATCACTAGGAACTGTTTAATTGTGTTCAGAATGAACTTGTAATATGAAAAAACCTTCTTTAAACGGAACGTATACTAACACATTTTGATGTTGAAGTCCTAGCGGGCATACCGTTNTTAGTAGGTAAACAAAAACATGATACAATACAGCTTTTACACAACATGTTTGACTCCAAGTTTTCGTATACTCAGTTTGAAAGTTTCAGTCGCTGGGATATTAGGTCTCTCTGTTTCTGTTGACCACGTAGGAAGTTCTAGCACATACACTGGGGGCGTACCGTCTAGATAATTAAAGTAGAATTTGTAGCTGAAGACTTGGTCTTCGGCCGAAGAGGAACGATCCCGAAATTCCGAAGACGCAGATCTGCCTCACACGGCGACCATGGCAGGACCAGTTAAAGACCCCTGTCCCCCAATTCTTAAATCGAGTTAAAAGGGCTTTTCAAATCGATCAGTTTCGGACTCACCTGCAAAAATAGAATACACATTTCATGGTTTTACTTCTAACATTTTGGTACAAAGTAATATTTAGCTCCAGATTGTTAGAAACATATGCATTGAATATTGCCATGGCAATGTGACTTTGGGGAGAGAAGTTGCTCATGGATGACGTCATTCCGCCATGTACACTGTACCTTTATAATTGTTTTCCTGCCTACCGATGAGTATGAATAATTTACGTTCGATCACAGATTTCTAATACCCAATTCTCTTATCCTACAAAAAATTCTGCATGCGAATACCGATATGTACGCAAGAAGACATAATTCTGAATAAATGAATTTTGTGCGCAAGAAAACAGAGTTCTGAATTCTGTGGGCAAGAAAACATAGTTCTGATTGGCTTAATTCTGTGCGGAAGAAAACATAGTTCTGAATTAGTTCTGAATGTACGCAAGAAAACATAGTTATGGATAAATGAATTCCATACGCAAGAAAAAATAGTTCTGAATGCGCAAAAAAACCGTAGTTTTGAATAAATGAATTCTGTGCGCAAGAAAAAAAAAGTTCCTGATGGCTGAAGTACGTACTTTTCGGAAAGGAAAAATTACGCCATCCATGAACAAACTTCTCTACCCAAAGTGACATTTCCATGGCAATATTCAATACAAATGTCTCCAGGTTAACTTAACTCTCTATACCTTTGTAACTTCCGGGAATCCTTAAGTGAGGGTTGTGGTTCAAAGAAGCAAAGAACGTGTCGTCCAGTACCGCTACTTTCTGTGTCCAGTTCAAGAAATCCTTGGCAACAGGGTTGTTTATGATGTATTCCACAAACTTTCTGTTGACGGTGATGTGTACGGATCCTTTGACTGGGCGGATCTTGTGGGGCGGGGTTCCCGCGGCCAACCAGCGAACTTTGTTAGCACTTAAAAAATAAACATCATATCAGATAATTAAATGTACATGTATTATATAGAAGTTTAGTTTAGTTTAGCTATATCATTTATATACAAAAGTTCACTAAGATATTACAATCAAAACCATATTACATACATGTATTTCATACCAGATGTTATCACAGTCATATATATCACAGTGTTATTATCACCGTAACCAGGGGGGTGCAGTGCACCCCCCCCCCCATTTTAAAATGAAAAAAGCAAAAACTTCTCAACTTCCAGGGTTTTCGCCCCCTGGGCCCCCAACCATGGCCCTTCCTGGACCAGCTGGGGGCCTAAAGCGACCAACAGACCCAATGAAAATGCTAAAATATCTCAGCTCCGGGAGCTTCGCCCCCTAGACCCCCTACCAGAGCAACCCACAGAGCAACCCTCAGGGAGAGGGCGGTCTAAGTTTTTAGATCTTGTGCCCGATCCCTTTGTAATTTAATTACAATAAAATATGTTCAAACCAAAAGAGCAACCCATGGACCAACTGGGGACATGACTAGATTCCTTCAGTCCCCTTGCCTTCATCTTGTGTACCCCCCAATGGGAATTCCTGGTTACGACCCTGACATACAAGATATTATCAAAGCTTCACTAGGTACTTTTACATATATATCACAGTCTACCTAGGATAACAATATTGTTGCTTATTTCCAATGGGGTCCTAGAATAGAATTATTTCAGCTACCGATGAAATACGGAACAATTGTGGAATGGATTGAGGACAAGAGTTTTTATTATAAATTAGTCAACAATTGTACATTTCAACATTAATTGTACGCAAATGAACCTTTTTAAAATAGAAAGTGATCTCATATTGTTTACAAGGTTTGATATTAACGCGGCACTGAACGCACCTTTGTTGCCTGTCAGCCTCGATAAAAATCTACACTGGATTGCCTGCCCTTGATTACAAACACTCCGCTAGGAATTTCAAGGACGGGGTAACCACGGCAACCGGCATGAGTCACAAGTAGGAAAACTACTGCTGTTTTCGCGAATAGCCTAAGTGCGCGCATCCTAAAAATAAACTGATCTTTGGCTTGAAATGGGCGGATCAAAATGTATACAAACATGTTATCATAATACCATTATGTACAGTGACATTGCACTTAGTAATAATTGCATATTGAACTTGACTGAACATTCTAAAATACGTCTATGTACACTGATGACATGTTTTACTTGGAAATAAACGACTGCATTGTGCTCTATACTCAAGGCGCCTTATCTTTGTCAGCTGAACCCAAGCCATTTAAATTGATTTAAATAATGCTGAAGTCGAACATCGAACTTCTATAGTTCAAACGCCACTGAGGATAACACCTTTCTAAGTATAGATTATATCATCATCACTTCTATTGCCCGTGACGCTTAAAACTCATGGCTGGTGGTTACTGGTCGGTATGATTTGCGTGGCGCCTTTCAATTCGCAGCGTACCACGTCTAGAGAGTAAAAATCCTTATTTATTTTCGTTTTAAGATTCAAAGAAAACATTCTTCATTCTCTTTGCATGGACAAGCTAAAGCTTATTTTAATGTGTACTTATACTTCGAAATCGTGTTTACGTTGCAGCAGGATTGGGGGGGGGGGTTGTTGTGTGTGTTTTTTTGGGGGTTGGGGGTTGGGGTGGGGTTTTTTTTTGTTTTTTTTTAAATTTTCACTGTATGTAATCTTTTGCTATCTATATAAGAAAAAAATATCCTGTTTACACTAGTGTTCATAAGTGGACTCAATCCAGACAAAGATGATTGTATGTCACAGTGTATTCAGATTCACGTTTCCAGTGGTCGTTACAAACTGTAAAGATAGATATTTCCTCATGAACGCGATACAGTATAACCAAGGCGCGTAGGAATACAGTAACCTACTATAATGAAGTAGTCCGTTCTAAGATTTAAACTGCTTGAATATCCGACAGAAATCTAAAGAAATGTAATATACTGTATAAGTTATAAATGTACAAGAAGGTAATATACATGTATAAGTTATAAATGTACAAAGAATGTAAATACATGTATAAGTTATAAATGTACAAAGAAATTAATATACAATGTATAAGTATAAATGTCAACATAAACATAATGATGTTATAAAAAATAATTTTTCATAACATGGAATAAATCAATTTTGTAGAATTTTATTAAATATAAAGTCTTACTCAACATACATGTGATTGTACAAAATCCTTAGTCATTTGTTAAATCTATATGTCCCGTATGGAATTTTTCGCATCTAGATCAGATTAAGAATATCTTTAGCATGTCAGTTAGTTTCAACGACCAAAACATAACAAATATGCCAGAAATTGCAGTGCAACCAAATTATGCATGCAGTTATCAACTTATAATCCTTCCACACCGCGGACAAAAATATGTCACGGTCCATGAGGTGTCTTATACAGTAGTACACCTTATATGGTGTATGGCGAACCTGGGCGCTACCCGTTGTATATAACTATTTTTACGAGGATTTTTATTTCTTTCTGGACAAACCTACTGACCTGTACAGAAAACAAAATACAAAATCTAAGAATGGTACATGTATTAGCAATGTATTCATAAAATCCTCTATTATCATTTGTTCGTATTAAAGCTTTATTTATGTATAATACGTCCGTAAATATTATATAGTTTATGATAACTTTGTATCATTTTGACGTTACTTTATTCGACGTGAAGAACAGGAATCCTATATCAAAATAATATTTCTTATTTCGCCACATGTTTCACATTTTATTAAGCAAATGTGCACTATGATTTTTAGTTGATTAAGTTTAATTGACTCCCCGAAACTTTGAAT
>CAJDSM010000074.1:5961-38883 GCA_903981925.1 Ostrea lurida
GGTGTTCCATTGGGGTTTCTGTAAATGATCGTTGATAACTTGTTTGGAGACACTCAGTCATTACAGTAATTCGTGTATTTTATTAAATGGCTTATTCACTAAATACCACAATCAATGCTCTATGTCGCCTCGCCATCAAAGTGCTCATTTGGACAATGTATCGATTACACGGAGCTAGCAGTACGTTGGTCCATTTCTCTTTCGCACGAAAACGTGTCCAGCAAAACTCAGAGACCGTTAATCACTTATCATAAATACGTGCATTTATTTGCTATTGGTTTGTAATTACTGCATCAGTGGCGGATCCAGAGAAATTAATGTGGTGTGTCACTTTAAACACAAGAACAGTGATCAGTCTCATAAATACCAGAAAGAATATAAAATTAAGATGAGGGTAAACACGGAACTGTGGACAACCAGGGCTGGGATCGGGTGTCTAGGAGGAGTAAGCACCCACTGTTGACTGGTCACATCCGCTTAGAGCCGTCTATCTTGATCGGGTAAACGGAGTAATCCGAGGTCAAATCAGTATATAAAGGACGGCCTAATAATTTGTATGGAATACATTAGACAGCAATGTTGTATTTGCGAATAAGATCAGTATAGCGACCATTAAAATACAGTATAGATAGTCCTCTGTGTGTTTGTGGCACGATAGAAGACACCAAACACTATTTCCTAGAATGTCCATTGTTCAATAAACTTAGATGAAATCTAGCAAATAATATCAACACAAACGTACTGCTTTTTGGGGATCCAAACCTATCAGTACATTGTATCTCAAAACATATTTATATTTTAATCAGTACATAAGTGTATTAAGTAAATTAAGAGATTAAATTCCTGGGTATTATGTAACATAATATCATTTTTCTGTAATGTAACTTAATGTTATTTTTCTATAATACTTAGATTTGCGTTGTCCTTTACTTCTTGTAATTATACACAAGATGCGAAAGATGATTTCACACGACCCATCACACGTCATCAACACCCTTGTATATACTTAGGTTTCAGCACTTTTGTATTTGTGACATAGGAGACGGATTCACATAAGTCTTTTGTACTTGTTTCCGAATCCTATCAAACCATTATCATGTCTATATATATCATACAGTTCATACCATTTGTTCAAATAAACCAACGACCATTATTAAGGTGTTGCACGACGTCTTCTGTAAGATCAATAAGAAAAAAAAGGACACGATTTCACTTATATTAGTCTCAACTTACCTGTACGTTCATCTTTTATTGTAATTTATGAACGCAATATTATTATTTTTTTTTCATATTATGTTTTCCATTTAGATTGTTTTCTTAATTGAAACACATTTCTGGCCTTTTTCTGTTTATTATATTACATATTATTATTATTATTATTATTACATATATTATTATATATTATATTAATTATTATTAATTATTAAGTATTATATTACATATACACATCTGTATGCCGAGTTTGCAATAAATGAGACTTGCAACAAACTTGTCGAGTGTACAACATGTGATACCTGTTTTATACGTAAATATTGCTAATGGGAACTTGTATGTTGAGGCACCGTGCCTTTACGAAAAACCCTTGTGAACTTTACAAAGCTCTGAAAGAATAAGGCCAAACAAGGAAAAAGACTGTTAAACATTTGGAGTGGATAAATAGAAAAGATATTTATGTTAATGATGACGGAGTACTGTGATTTGTTCAAAATGCCTAAATTAGTATTTTCAGATGCACGTACTTAGAAGTTTGCTGAACTTTATCAATGCGTATATATACTGTAAAGGGCTTTAATTTCGCGGGGTTAAAATAGCGCAATTTTTATCTTTTAGCTTTTCGCGATGGTTTAAATTTCGCGGATAGGAAATATTCTAAGCCAGAATCATATACATGTACCCAAATACATTGAACAGCACTTCGCGATGGTTTTATTTTCGCGATAGCTGACATAATTGCGAATATAGCGAAAATAAAACCCACGCGAATATTTCCCCCTTTACAGTAACTCATCATATTTTGTTTTGTGGCCAGAGCCATGTACAAATGACTATAGAGGGTATAAGTGCTTTTAGACTATAGTAGCATAACATTTGATATACTCCTAACCGTATAACTGTCTTTGACACTAAGAAAAGAACCAGAAATATAATCTTCACGATTTCAAATGCATGCGTTATATTTTTGTAATACATTGGAACATATGAAACATAAACTGTTTTAGGCTTGTCTTAGAATCAGGAAGATGACCAGTATCACGTGATTCACGTCACGTATCAAGTGATTCACGTCACGAGTATTCAAATACCCGACACGAAGCCCCGATTAGGGAGATGTACCGCTTTTGTGCAACACCCTCTTTGCGAAATGCCGACTTCAAAAGGAAACTGTTAAAACTCTCATTTGTCAGCCGCATTTGGTACTTATTCCGCCCCAAAAGAAGTTCTACAGCCCTTAACTTGGCGTAATATACATGTGCCTCCTTTGGGATGTGAATCTCCAACTACAGGGGTGGATGGATTTGCATTCATTGTAGACCCGCCACTATATTTTGTACCAATACGTATTCTACGAATATCCAGCAGATATAATTGTAAAAAATGGTTTTACAAATGTATTAATCGTTATAAATCGATTATGTACTTCTGCAGGCTGCCTCTCAGCGATACATCTCTTTGTACTACAAGTATCGATCTTCTCATGTTTACCAGAAAGTGAAGATAACGAACAGTGATCAATCTCATAAATCCTACAAAAATACAATATGAAGAGTAGGACAAACACGAGCCCTTAGAAGCACGTGAGATCAGGCGCCTAGGGCGAGTTACCCGCTCTTGCTGACTTGTCACACCCGCTGAAGGGTTTATACATTGATCAGATATAAGCGAAGTAATCTGTAGTCAAAATCGGTCTATATAAATTGGTATGAAACACATTTAACTTAATGACTAAAAAAACCATTATAAAGTCCTTCGAATTTGCGAAATGCTGAAGTCAACTTTGAAATCCCTGTAACATCAATTCATTTGTCAGTAGCCTGTGTAGGCTTAAAATTGGTCATGCGCAGAACATGTTCTCGCGTGTCGATCTATTCAGGTAAGAATGGAATATTGCTTCAGTTTGTCAAGACTGAGATGTTGATTTGTCGTTAACATCTACGTTCAGTAAAATACCAAAATAAGAAGCAGATATGGAAGGGTGTGATGTCTTTTATTCCGAGTTCACACTAGGGTATTTGGAATGTACCAAAAAATGAACAAAAATACGTTTAACAGATAAAAAGCTGTCGATGTATCTAAATGTCGAACTGAAGATCACATCAAGACCTTTCTTCATGCCATGTAGAAGCCTTTAAATAAAATGTGCCTCAAAAATACAAGAACAAAAGGTCAGCTAAACAGGAGCACAAGTCGCGCCGATGGAAATTCTAGCAGACTGTTAGAAGACAGAGAATAGACTTAAGTCAAAATTTTTATTACCTATATGTATTAAATTTGATCTAGCACAGGTGTTTAAAAAACATTGTGGCTTTATAAAAAAAACCAAAAAAAACTTGTAAATATGGAATTCCGACATCTGTTTTATATAAACACCAGACAACCAGTGTTTAGCTAGGATCAGAGGGTATGAAGAATGGAGATACCATTTTCCGTTTAATTTGATAATGTAGAGATGTTTCTATCATTCGTGTCATCGACATATAAGTGCTAATTATCAAATGCAATATCACTTTCTTCGACTGTTTGGGTCGACATTAGATATTACAACATAAACGAATTGACAGACCGATGACATCATCAGTTACGTGTAGTCTGTAAACATCAGAATGAGGCTACATAAAAACATATATATGTACGTTGTATATAGCGATAGTTTCGTATTAAAAGCAATGCCATGCTGTTATTTTTTACCAAAATGAAAAAAAAAAAAAAAAAAAAAAAAAAAAAAATATAAATACACTGTACTAGTATTGATGTATTTCAGGCATCTTATTCATGATAAACATATTTTATTGATAAACTCAAAGGACCAATAGCCATAGCATATGCCTTTTTATATTCTCAGCAGCAAAAAATAAGCAAACGTGAACGCATGTCTATACAGTCACTTCCTGGTTGTAAGTAATTTAAATCGTTATTGAAGATTTGTATTACTTGAAGAATGGGCAGTGGGGATGAAAATTCATTATTTGGGATAGACAGTGGGGACTCATTTCTCCACACAACTATTAAAAAATCTCCTGTGTGCAATTACATCATCATCTTGATGAATATGCTTTTTTCATGTTGACTAGCAAAGCTTGCATATCAGCTATATACATATAAGGAGAGAAAATTGCGCGTTATGTAAGAACGTGTTGCCACTTTATATGTTATGCATTAAACCAGGAAATATGTTCAAAACAAGTTTGGTACATCTTTTTTCCTTAAAACTCTTGATCTTTGAATAACGAACTGTGACCATGAATACGGTTCAACTGTCTGGTACTTGGCAATAAAGAATGAGAAATCATTACTATTTTCTGGTGTTTAATTAACGCTCATCATTTGTGTTCATTCACGGATCTAAATTACCGCTGAATCATTTACACACAAATATAGCCGGATCTCTGATAGTGCTGACAGTACAGGTTCAAGCAGGTGCGTGTGACGCAACGAAGGTGTAATATACACATCACCTATTACTGTTGATTGGATGGAAAACTGAGAAACAGATTGTGAGAACAAATCAGTAATGTTACACTACGCCACAGTGTACAAGTGTTTGCATCACGACACATTTCAGGCAGGTTAATATTTATAGGTTATAGACTTTGTATGGGTGAAATAAGACGACCGAGTTTTTGGCGCTACACGGACCGAGCTTGCGAGTCCGTTCGCGACAAACAACGAGGGCGTCATATTTTTCCATCAAAAAGTCTATAACCTTTTTATTAATACTTTCAATTTCATTTAGAAACTAACAAAATTTTTATTTTTAACACTTTTTTCAATAGTTTAACAGACTAAGAGCTGAAAAACACGAAAAATTTGGAAACTTAAAAGTTTGTTGACATTTTAACAGTACTTCAAGAAACGTGCTTTATTGTGACGTCACAATCAATTTTCCAATTTTGTTAAATTATGACGTCAGCTTGCGGGCCCAAAAGTTTCCAGGCATTATATTTAGGGAATAACTACCTTCTCATTTGTGATTTGCAACCGTAATGCTGATTTAACGGTTGCAAACTGAGTTTTACCGGCGACGCGTAAGCGGAGCCGGTTAAAACGGATGTTTGCAACGTTAAATCAGCATTAACGGTCGCAAATCACAAATGAGAAGGTAGTTATTCCCATTCTAATGCAATTTTGCTTTATGTTTACATTTGTTTGCTATTTTGTTATGAAATGTCTACGCTTGACGTTATATCTTTACGTCACGGCATTATGACGTCACAATCGAAAGCTTCCCATCTTGTTATGTTTTTGCGTCACGGGCATTATGACGTCACAATCGAAAGCTTCCATTCTCGTAACGCTCATTTAACCACCTCAAATCTCTGTGAATTATCCAATCAAAATACGTGTTACAAAACAAATGATCTAGAATGATGTGATATTGGGCCCGAACTTCTTAAAGGAAAAAGAGGAGATGAAATTGAAAGTATATAATGATCAGATTTATCCTGTTTTTTAGCCTCGATATAAGACAAACCATTTCTTCTTTAAGACAACCATTTCTCCTGGTCTTTCTCCTGTTTTTGCCCTCGATATAAGACAACCATTTCCCCCGTTTTACCCTCGATATAAGACAGCCATTTATCCTGTTTTTCTCCTGTTTTTGCCCTCGATATACATGTAAGACAACCATTTCTCCTGTTTTACCCTCGATATAAGACAACCATAAATACTGTTTTAACCCTTGATTTAAGACAGCCATTTATCCTGTTTTAACCCTTGATTTAAGACAACCATTTCTCCTGTTTTAACCCTCGATATAAGACAACCATTTCTCCTGTTTTAACGTCGCTGGCTAGAGGTCTAGAATGAAGCCCTAGTGGGTGATCCAGGAGGCAAAGCCTCCGAAAGCTCTTGGGGTTAAGGGTTTTCAAAGTTACTTTTATGGGTTCATTTAGCTATAATCTATACATAATGATAATTTTGGTCACCAAAAAAAAAGGGGGGGGGGGGGGGGGGGGGGCCTTGGGTCCCCCAACTAAATCCGCCTATGCGAGATAACTCGTTGTAATGAGATAACTATATGTATATCGATGTAAATCATCTTAATCTTTCTAATAAAACTGATAAAGTTTTCTGTATACTACAATTCAAATTGCAATTATTGTACAATCTACCTTACATATAACCAGAATAAATACCGAAACAATGAAATTTATAAGGTGGTCATTATTCTACAGTGTTCCTTCACGTAGAATGTGCTTATTTTTATGAAAATGACATTTTTTCTTCAGGCAAAAGGGTAATTTTTCTACGTAGAAAAATGACCCCCGGTCATTATTCTACGGGGGTCATTATTCTTCTTTCCACCGGCATAGTGTTTATGAAACGATTAGCGCTCCAAGAAAAGTATGTCGGCGTTAAGCGTTGCACTTTATACTGCCATGTATTTTCAATACCAGGCGCGGATTCAAGGAAAGGCTGTACCGGGCGTACGCTCCCCCCCCTAAAAGAAAAAAGAGAGAGAGAAGAAGGGATATAAGAGAGTAGAAGAGAGGAAAGACAGGCGCAGGGCGACACTTGGTGGATTTAGAGGGCTCGTGGGGGGCGACGCCCCCTCACCGGGCCCTAAAATTTTCAAGATTAATTTTACCTGCCTGTCACTTAGTTGTAGAGAGCAATTGAGCCGTTAACTCAGGGGGTGCACTGGGTGCCTTGCTGCACCCCCCCATACCGAAGATGCAAAAACCTATCAGCATCTACAGAGCCAGAGCACCTACGACCATCGAACCATAGAGAACATACCACTGGAAAAAATCCCTACACAATCGAAAATAGCTATTCGTCGAACTCCGGGGCTCGCCCCCTAAGGACTCACCTCCAGAGGCCATGAAAAAATAAATAAGAAGGCCTAAAACGAAAAAAATCAGATGCAATAAGAATGGCCTAAAATGAATCAACAACCTCCGAAAAAGCCAAAAACCCTAACCAGGGCTCCATCCTGATTTCTAAGGACTCTAAAAACACCGCCCAGATAAGCAACACACTAAAATGCTAAATTTCTACAGCATCTCCGGGGACTTCACCCCCGACACCACCTACCAGGGTTAATTGCTGGCCCATGCTGCTGGACACTGACAGGCCCATTTAACATCCATCTTACATATTATTGCCCTAAAACTCCAACGGAAAATTAATGGTTTACGTACCTAGACGAAAGACTACTAACTTATCTTCCAGGCTATAGGGAGGCTATTATTACGTTATATTAGATATTTTGTTATCTTTGACTAGTCTAAATACGTTGCTATTTACTGGGTTTGATCAATCTCATAGACGGCGAGGCGAAGCCGAAGCCCGTTCCTATGGAGATTCGACGCAACCCAACGAAATAGCCGTCGGAACAGTCATAACAACCACCTTATAAGTATTTTAGGTGCTCGAGGACCATATTGGATTGAAGAGCTAATTGTGAAGATATGAAATGACAAATCACCCCTTCACCCGGAGAAGGTGTTGTGCGGTGGTGTCTAACGAGATTTGGTTATGACATGTACACTTCACAGCTAACTATCTACCTGGACATAATGGGTCTACGAGTCTTTTGGACGAGTGTAAGAAAATCAATATGGGATGACACTATTTCATTCATCTGTTATATATGAAAAACTGGTAAACATTTGCCAGATATACCTTTATCCGTCTGGACTATTCATCAGCTTAATTAAATATTTGTAGCTCAATTCATTCGAAATTATTCTATGGACAATATACGTAGGTCGTAAATCATGATGCGCCAATAGCTTGCATGCATCGGAGATGTAATTATATCGGTTCGTGTAAGTCCGTTTGTTATAAATAGGTATGCTTAATCAGAAGTATAGATGCGTATTGGTGCAAAATATATGGATATTATTAATAGTGGATATGTTGGTGTGTGAAAAGCTCGAGCGGGTGCTCATCGTGTCCCCATGATTGACCCCCCCCCCCCCCCCTTAAGTTATGCGGTACAGAACTTGTTTCATGTTGTATAAAAATGGAAAATAAATGGATACTAGCCTCTTACCCCAATATAATATTTAACTAACACTTCAAAAAGATACTTTTATGGTATAGTGTAATCCTGTCAGAATAAACACATGTTCACTGTGTTCAGTTTGACCTTGTGTCCTCTCGTCGATTAGTTTCATTGTAAAACTGCTATGCGTCTTCGTTCCAGTTTTGAAATCGTGTCAAAAACTCTAATGAAGTTGGTCGGCTATCATCCACTGTGTGCTAGCAGATACAGTATATTGTCCTTTCTTCTAATATCGACTTCCTCTGCGGAGTGTTCAGGCCTCGTGGGCTGTTTCGGCTAGCGCCGTTTGGATTAGCAGTTGTTGTCTCCCTGACTTCTTATCTCTTTTTCGCTACTAATTGCCTTCTATCGGGGACCCAGGCGGTTCCCTTTCCTCTTCTGAGTTCCCTGACCTTATAGGCGGTTAATGTCCTGGAATCATTCGAATCCCGCTCGCTGGCTCCGTCCGTAGCACTCATTCTGTTTTACCATTATTTATATACCTTTGCAGATTAGCTAACATCCATACATTGGTTATCTACCGTTGGACTACAGATAGATGGTCTCACATATGGTGCTGGCGTTACTTCTCAACATGTCTCTTAACATTTCGAGACACGTTCAGAGCGCTGCGACGCGACGCGGTGCAAGCAGGACGGACATTATGTAAATCACGCGTGAGAGGCTACGTATTGATTTGTATTTGGACCGACTAACTGGAACGCAAGCAACCACAGGGCAATTCAATTAGGGATCAAAGCAGGCACATCGGATGCAGAGGCACGAAACGTCTTTACCCAAAGACATGTCAATCCTATCTGCCCTCGTCCGCTGCGTGCCCGTTCCCCTCAATGGCTGTCACTCCGCTATCCCACTTCCCGCAACATGTCTCTACACTGAGCTATATGCGGCCTAATTCCTATCTAGCGTTCAAAGTCACGTTTGCATCTTTCAGCCATCTTCCTCAATATAAAGCACGGTCGATCATGTGTGCTTGTCGGATATATATGCGCAATCTATTCGACTCCGAGTAATATTCAGAACTGGACTTGGTTAGATCTCGACCTATGTCAAGTTATTCGCTGCCATTTTTCTACCCTACGATATTTCCTCAGATTGAGACGTAAGTTCTTTGAAGGCCGCCCATGGTACATCGTCATAGACACCAAGGCATACACTGGGCTGAGCCAGGATGTCTTTGCTGTCGCTGCTTACCTAACATAAAGTTGTCACATTCCCCCTCTCCCCCCGTTTCATTATTGTCGTTAATGTTCTACAACAACGTGACTGTAACTAATGATTTTTCTGGAGGTGTAGCCTAAAACCATCCTGCAATGGGACTGCATAATTTTCAAGAGTTGTGATAGTTGGGAATTGATGTTCATTCCATCGACATGAGTTGGAAAAGTAGAGACGTAGGTAATATTCTTACCATACGCGTAAGGACACACTTGTTCTTGAAGATAGGCTGCGGCGGCCAAGTTAACTTCATTTATAGTAAAAACTTGTGCTGTACAGATATACTCCTAAACAATTAAAAAATAAAATATAGATTATTTTTATGAACAAATAAGTATAGTTGAGTCGGTGGGAGGGGGGGTTGTAGGGCGTACGGTGAGGGAGGAAGAGGAGGAAGTGCAGAGGATATTATAAATGCGTGACAAAATTTAAGAAAAGTAAATAAAGGAAAATTCGCTGTGAAGAGTGTACGACCGATTCTAAAATTTAATGTGTCAGTAGTATGCACCCGAAAAAACAGATTCTCCGAATTTGTGACGTTCACAAGAGACCAAATCTGTATAGTGAATAAATAAAATCGCATTCACAAGACTGATTATCTCTGCATTTGAGGAGTTTATGGATGAGGGCCGAGTTGTATTGTATAGGATCTCACTGAACACATATTATGACAACTATTTATATTTTAATTATGCGAACAACGCACTGTACGATCCAATTAATTCATGTCTGAACCTGTTGTCAAATATTTCCGACTTGGCTGATGGAACTTGATTATTATTTTTTGTTTTTATCTCACTCATATTGAGACGTTCACCATTGTCGAAGGGCTCGCAAGAATGTTAACATGCTTAGTACTGCATGGCTTTTCCGCAGTGAGGTTTTAGGTCGTGCACACTAATGAATGCTGCGACACGGGACCTTGTTTAATTAAGGTTCATATCCGAGAACCTGATCAATTATTAACTTCTAAATACCGAGTATGCGATCGGAGACATGTAATATTTTCAGGGCAGATTTATTCATTTCTATTCTAGCCCAGGAGTAGCATTCATTTTTCTATAGCATGTCGGGATGGGAGTGGGGGGAAAAATGTTGACGAATTTTGCCAATCTTCATAAATCCTAAATCGTGAACGGGGGATGTGGGGGTGGGAATGGAATTTATTAAGCTAAAATGCTCAATTTGCTTCCCAGCCTTTCCGACTATATTTTTTTTTTTTATTCGGGGAGAGACAAAATTATGGACTTTATAAAATGGTAACAAATGCTTTGCTGCATTAGCGCTCAATCATACATTCGTTGTTCACTACCACTATCAAAAATAGTCAATGTTACCCGACATCATTATATATATCGGATTAAATATAATTTTCAAGTGGAGGAGGAGTATAACTATAAAAACAATGCATTACATATCATATAGAATGGCATTTTGCCAGAACACACAGTGGAGGAGGAACAGCTACTACAGCCGGGTATATACCCCAACCTAAAAAAATCAATTCAAATCTTATTTCTTCAAAATAAATATATACATTTAGCAACACAACAAAACGTGTACATGAAATCTCGTTGATCTGATTGGGGAGGAGAGAGAGAAGAGAGAGAGGAGAGAGAGAGAGAGAGAGAGAGAAGAGAGAGAAGAGTAGATTTGAATCATTTTTTATTGGTTAAATTAAACTCATGTCAGCCGAACTGAATACGGCGACTGTTACGTGTAATGTGAAATGGATGCTTCAATGCGACTAGGTGGAATAAGATTCCATAGCTCGCTGGGCAAGATGACGGTTGAAACTTTGTTACAGTCTGGATTACTTTTGACTTGCGAGAGTAGCACATTTTTAATTTTTTATGCATATTCCGTCTAGATATATAGGTTGATTAGAGCCAACCATCGCATCCCTGTCACGAGCTTCCTCGTGTTGCATACCCCGTTCTGTTGCACAACGAAGGAACCCGGTTAAAAATTTTAAAATTGAAATGGGATTTTGAAATTTTACAATACGTCGCAACAGAAAACGAAATTCTGAATCAAATGGGCTTTGGCGTGATTCGGTTTTTTGTTTGGTGTTTTTTTTTTTTTTTTTTTTATTTTAAAAACCTTCATAACCGAGAAAAGTCATTTTACAAAAACGTAACATATGCATGCTATGAGATCTTTTATTTCAGCGATAAAACAAAAGGTACGGTGACATATGACCTTGTATGACACCCAACGATTTTCTATATAACACCCATGATTTATTTTCAAGACCGAAACGAAGGGGGGGGGGGGTTGATGCTGGTCAACTTTGTTCACCTTTGAATCTATTCTCTTTATAATTAAGCTTACTTATATATTTAATAAATATAGACTTAAAAATGGGATCAAATAGGACTTCCCACATCTATTTATAAGTGATATCAGTTCACATACATGTACTATTATATATATAGGCTGTAACTGCCAAAGTTACGTTTTGGAGGTTTCCCGTCTCGGCCCGAATGCGTCAGTCAGTCCGCACGTGTCTGGATGGTAGTCGAAATAGTTGGAAATATTTATTTCTTATACTCCACTGTTTTCCCCAAAAGTAGGTGTATCGAGAACCATCAGTCCGTTAATTAAATAATTAAATGTCGCATAACTTGCTTCGCCGTGATTTTGAAGTGACTGGTGCAATTCGCACACATTAAATCTTTTTGAACTCCGAATATAATTGAAACACCCTTCTTGGACTTTGAAAGCAAAACACAATTTAGAGCTTTTGTTGCAAATTCGCAGTGTAGTATCACACAGTACATGTTTACGTAAAGCTGTGTCTCTTTTGACGTCATCAGAAGGAGCTAAGTCATCGTATTATTGATACTGTCAGTTACAGCCAAACATCTTATGGATCTGGAAGCATTCTCATTGCTGATTTTTTCCAAGCTAACTTGATTAACATGTATCATATGGGTAAAGAAGAACTACATTTTCATACAAACAAAAATTTCTTAAAATTTGTCTCCCATGGACCTAAGATGCCGTTAACGATGGGATAAGCTTTTGATTGTGACGAGGTCGATTAATGCCGATGACGCGCCAAACATACACAAGATCGGACTTTCGATGTGAGTCGATAAAGCCGTGACAAAAACATTAACGTGCAGAGCATAAACATTTCATTACAGAGTAGCAAACTAAATTAACATAGCAAAATCATTAGAATCGGAAACTACGTTCGTCCTTGTGATTGCGACCGTCTAATGGCTGATATAACCGGTTGCAAACATCCGTATTTACCTGCTCCGCTTACGGCGTTCGCCGTGAAAACACCAGTTTGCATAACGTTAATCAGCATCTAAGCATCGCAAATCACAATAGAAGGCTAGTTATTCCCATATTTAATGAATCGAACTGCAAGAATACCAGGGACACGTGCTGAGAATCTCTTAATATTATTAGTATGATTCTCCTGTAATCAATGTCAGATGTGAGTGGATGATATATAATATACATATAATCCAGGTTCAAATGGTCCAGAAAGAGCACCAGAGGCGGGTGTTAATAGTACAGTAATCTTCAAATAAGAATCTTTGGATCATAATCTCCCCGTCTAAGCAAAAATAAAACCAATTTAAGTCTTTTGGATCTACAGTAATGATATGAAAAAAGTCGAGCACATTATTTATAGCAAGCAGTTTTCATAGGAATACATCACTATAAAGTTTGAGATTGGATCACAGAATGCAAGAAAACAGGGGACAGTGCACTGAGACTATGTAAAATTATGTTTGATATGACTCCCCCTGTAATACTTGCAGATTGTGAATGTTGATAACAGTGATTGAGAATTGGGTTACAAATGGAGCAACAGAGGGTCAAAGGACTGGTGCTTAATTTAAAGGAATCTTGTACGATCATTGATATGAATTCTCCCTAATCTCTCAATAAAAGTAAACAACACTAAGGTCACAAGACAAAGCTTAACACTATGAAACCATATTCACTAACTAGTAACATGTATACAGTATTGTTTAGGGTTGCTCCATCAGAACTGCAAGATCCAGGGACAGTCTTGAAGAAATCTAATTAATATAAATAATATTGACAAGAAAAGAAAACCTAAATATTGATTACGACCGCCATATGCCGTACGTAGAAGCTGCGTACATAGAGATTTGGCGCAGCTCACAGTGGCGAAACTTAAAACCAATGAAATGCGACATTTAGCCGATGGAAAATAAATTATATGGTAAATTTACCCTAAAATCACTTGAAATTAAGGGCTTACCGGGGGCTTGCCCCTGGACCCCCACCAGGTGCGTGCTGCCACTGGGGCCTAAAGCGGCCCCATGACTGCCCTCTGAAAAAAATTCACGCCCCCCCCAACCAGAATTCTGGATGCCGCCTCCTGAATACTCAATAAAGGGTACATCACCAATACAACACGATTATTTATGTATGGCAACGGCACAACATGTACAGTCAATTACATAAACGAACAGGCACATGTACAGGTTCCATTATCATAACGGTAACAGGACATGTACAGGCTCAATTATCATAACGAACGGGAACATGTATACAGGTCAATTATCATACGTAACGAACATTACAGGTCAATTATCAATAACGTAACGGGACATGTACAGTCAATTACAACGTAAGGAATGTACAGGTCAATACATAACATACGGGACTGAAAGTCAATACAAAATAACGGAACAGGAACAGTACACGGTCAATTATATAACTAACAGGGCTAATCATGTACAGGTCCAATTATTGAACAACAGGACAGTTCACAGTCAATACATAAGTAGCGGGAACATGTACCAGGCTAATATCATCATAAACGTAACCAAAGACTTACAGTCATTATCATAGTAACGGGAAAACACGTACTATCAATATCAAACGTAACAGGAAATACACTAAGTCAATTATCATAAGTAAGGGAAAACACGCTAACAGGCAATTACATAAACGTAACAGAACATGTACCTTAGGTCAATACTAAACGTAACGGGACATGTACAGGTCAATACATAACGTAACGGGACATGATTACAGTCAATTACATAAGTAAGGGAAAACATGTAATCAATATCATAACGAAAGGGTATATGACTATATTCCCTTCAAGGATATTCCATCGCTGGCGGTTCGAGCATATCAAACTTTGACAGGGAATACCATATACCGCAAGAATCCAAATAACTAATAATATACAGTAAATTATATATCGAAAACATTCAACTTGAAAAAAAAGCAAACACAACTTGAACCTCAAACGCGTGTGATTTAGATATCATATAATTTTATATCACGTGATCATCTAGCGCGTGTGATTTAGCCTCAAACGCGTGTGATTTAGATTTGACTTCAGGTGAATATAGAAATTGAATCAATCATCTGCAAATAAATGTACATCGTGTTCAACTAAAAAGGATTAAATTGATCTACCATTCCAATTATGCAAATGATCTTAGTATAAAAATGTCGTCATCGAACGCATACCAAGACTTCTTATTAATAATCAGCCTCATAGATTATTTTCCCGGAATTGGGAGACGGCAAATCGTGTCATTTAAACTATGCCACAACATCATGCTCTATTTTTCAGCATTTTTATATTGCATTGCCATCTCGTGTATGATTCAGACATCTCAAGTGTTCTATGTAGACAGCCTATATAACGTTTTCTGTATAATGACTAGATTTATACGAAGGACACAAAGACTAAATGTATCTGAAGAATGCATGGGCGTAGCAAGAGGTACAGTTGGTGCCAATAATTTTCCATGGTACGGGAAATCGTACCAATAATTTCAGCATGTGTAAGTTAAAAACCAAGAAAAAATAAATGCTTTAATACGAAAAAGACAAAAATTAAAGTAAACTCCATAAGATATAGATGATCCAAGCATTCTTAGAGCTAGAGTTATCATTATATGTTCTAAAAGGCGTCCAGAAGGCACAGATTTGCTTCAATTTCTGTTATTCATTGAATTATATAAATAAATGTTTTTGATAGATGTGAATAAAATTAAAGTGTCGGGTATTTTATTTTTTTTTTTATTTAACACAACACCCCCTCCGTTTTCTCTCTCTCTCTCTCTCTCTCTCTCTCTCTCTCTCTCTCTCTCTCTCTCTCTCTCTCTCTCTCTCTCTCTCTCTTCTCTCTCTCTCGATCTCGAACTAAATTTCTTGTAAAAGTAGCTCACTAGCCAAATATATCCCTTGCGTTGAACAGAAATAAATTATAATTTTCACATCATGCATTTTCTACCATTTACAAAGAAAAGGAAGTAAATTGTCTTCAAGTACATTGTCCGAAGACAATGTAACTAATATACCGTCTTCCAATGAAGACAGTAATAGGGAATATATATAGCCGGAGTAAATATATATATATATTGTTAGGCGGAAACATGTTTTTTGGTCGAAAATTACAGCCTGACTTTTGATTTTGTGTCTTAGTCAGGGAGCCAGGGGACCAGGCTAACATTCACCTAACCCTATAATACGAGTATGTGATGCTTAAGTGAGCGTCCAACTTCCGGTGTAAGAAGAATAGCTGCAAAATTATAGGCCATTTTGTAATTTATGATAATACCGAGCGAAGCTCGGACGGGCCGTCTAAAGGTAACACGTGTGTAAAACGAACAATAAATCAAATTCGCAAAAGAGAAAAGAAATCATCCCGACTATCGTCAAGAAATTTTCTGGCCCATGAAGGGCGCGCCATTTTGTTTTATTCAATAGTTGCTTCACAAATATTCGAGTAAACTTAACTGTCAAAATATGTAACTCTGACATTAATTTGTGATTCAAACAATAATTAATATAATTCTTTTTATTACAGTTTTTACCTAATGATTGACAGAAAATAGATCAGATGAACTTATAGTAGCGACAAGCTCGCTCTAATGATTAGCATGTAATCAGGATTGTAAAATAGGATTGTCTCATAATGTCGTAGCACACTTTATGAACTCACTAATTATTAATTTCTTTTCTTTTATTATATTTTTAAATCGAAACATTATAATCATATTAACAATGAAATTTTTTTTTGGCCATATCCTCACACACAAAACACTTGCACGCACGCACACACATACACACTCAGTCTATGTTTGCTATAAATATGATGAAATCAGATAACATGAGTTAAAAATCAAAAATGTTTTCCACAATGACCATATTTTTTTCAAATCTACAACATCACATTGTAGATATGCAATATGCTTTTCAATGTTAAATTGTATTTCAAGTGAGTTAATAACCCAATTAATTTGGTAGTTTGTTCTGTTTCAGTCCAAATAATTTTAGTTTTGAAGTATTATTTTGATCTTATAGGAAAATAGATTTAGTAATGCCCTTATTTCCATTAAAAGAACTTCTAAGAATGTACTATGATTTGATTATGTCTGAGTGTTGGTTATTTTTACCATCTCAATTTCCAAGTATTTGCTTAACTTTTTGAATTGTGTCTTTTACCTTTTCTATAAATATAGGGTCAGTTGATAAACTATTATTGAATTTCCAAAGTCCACGTCTCTTTCAAATGAATTGAATTTAAGTTCCATTAGTACAATGAATGATCTAATCTATACCCCGGTTTTATTGAGAATTTCAACAATATTTGATAATTTTCTGAGTTTAGATATAAGCTAAACGTGCTTGTTAAAAGCGTTTTCTCCTCCAAGTAAAACTTTTTAATTTGGATTTAAAATCTGTAATAGTCCAATAATGAATCATCCATAATTTCCAACAGTTTTTTCTCTGCCCTTGGATGTTTACTCCATTGTAATTATGTGTATCTAATAGTTGATTAAGTACAAATTAACGTCACCTAAAACAATAAAGTATTGGTTATCAATTCTAATAGAGTTTCTCTGACCTGGTCATAAAATTCAGGTCATCTTGATTTGACCATATAAATTTAATAAGGGTTACTCTATTATCTTCCATCGTTAAATCCAAGCTAAAAAAATTCCTTCAATATCTTTCTTTAAATTATGAAATTTGAATTCAAAGTTATTATTAAATAGAAAGCAAACTCCTCTAGCATTTGACCTAAGAGAATTAAAGTGCATTTATATCCCCATTGGGTCCACAATGTTTCGAGTCTTTGGTAAAATGAGTGTCTTGAAGGCAAATGATAGAAAACACTTTTAATTTAACACATCCTGCCTTTTTGAAAAAGTGGCAAGCCCTTGACAGTTTACTGTAACAATTTTGGTGTTTTCAACCATTGTAAGAGAAAATAGTATTAGGTACAGGTTATTTCAAAAAATAGTATTAAGCAGTACAACAATTGTTAATGTACAATTTGACTCTGACATTTAAAGTAACATCACACACTCTTCTACCGACCAGCAACAACATACTTCTAACACACCAACTAACATATTGAATAACTCAATCTCACACTAGCTACCAGTGAAGGACTGGTTCTTTAGTGGTAATAATAGCACATTTAAAATGTTCATGCGTATAATCATTCAAATACATACGGGCCTGCATGGGAGCTCGCCGATTCTCATTAAGTTTCTTGTGCTATTTAAGGATGTTTGGCGGAGCTTTTGAAACAACACTGCAGGACGCTCTCACGAAGTATTTACTTGTTCAATACTGAACCCACGGTGCAAAACATTAATCCATTTCAAACTGAACCCTGTCCAGTTGAAATTTTGTGTCAATTCAGATTTGAAAGGGTTTGTAGGGACTATTATTTTAATCAAAAAGCATGATTTTACAGTTTCTATTTCATCCATATACCTCTCTTTTTATATTCCCTATTCGTATATTACAGTTTTAAAATTAATGATACAAGTAGATGAGAATTTGGAACTAGTCCATATTGATTTATTAATTTTTGTTGAGGTATTTTCCAAACAGAAATAAGAAATGAATCTTATAATTTTTCGGTGATGCAGGTATCACCGAATTTTAGACGGTAAAACTCATCAATGCGCGAAGCGCATTGATGAAAGTTTTACGGTCTAAAAATCTCCGGTGATAACCTGCATATCATCCGAAAAAATATAAGATTTATTTCTTATCATTTAAATATATATATTACAACAACAACATAATATTCATTAGACTTTACTTAGTTCAGGTACGTATCGAAAAAATCACCTCAATTCTGAAAAGGTGTTTTAACCAATAGAATCGCGCTAGTGTATCACTGTAAATAAACTTAAATGATTACATATTCTTTAAAAAGTCCAATGCAATTTACTCGAAATTCTGTGCAAAAAAATCAGTATTGTGGCCATATCTTAAAATTTGACCGAAATCCTCTACTTTTAAATGCCATTTTAAATTTTGAGACAAGACTCTGAATATTACGTGCATTTTAGAAATTGACATATCAATCCTAAAATGTTATTTTAACTCTGAAATTCGATATTATGAGTTTTTCCGTTATCAGATGCAGAAAGGTCATTATTATTTCCATACAAGTATTAAATCTTTTTTTTTTATCTGTATTGTAAGAACATTATATGTATCTATTTCATGTAAGATTGATCGTATTCCTTATTTTTTACACCAACAAACGAATGGAGTTTAAATGAATAAATCTTGAGTAAATTTTAAGTGCAAAAAGGTCATGGTTTATACACTGTACATAGCTCGAAAACAAGCATGAAATCCCAAATTTTTCTTTTTAATTTCCCGATGCACTTTCAATGTAGAAGTCAAAATACGCTTCCCAAAAATTAACTCACCTAACCTCTTTAAAAGCATCATATTTTGTTACAAACAGTCATTATAACATCTCTTTTAACAATGACGTATAGATCACAAATGCCCCAACATGGAGATGGTGTATTGAAATTAAGGGCCCTCCTGTGATTCATCGATGTAAATGACGTCACAGTTGCTAAACTCTCTGCACGTATGTTGAAAATTTCGGGGCGTCATATGATTCATTTTTGTCCAATATTAAGAAATGACTGTTATAATTTTTAAGTTTACCGGAGATTGAACTGATGTTGCCTATTTGCAAACTATATAATCCGCGTAGCAATTAGGCAACATTGGTTCAATCTCCAGTAAACTTGAAAATTATAACAGTCATTTCTTATAATTAAATTTTCGACTATTTTGAAGTTATAGACTTTATTTTGAAGTTGAATAACAAAACAAATGTCAAAGTTCATGTCGTTGGAATTTAGCTTCAACTGACGTCATAATAAGGATTAGATCATTTATCTGTGACGTATACAATTGTGACGTACGAAGTTCAGTTTATACGGTATGAACCGTAAAATTAGGGTTTACTACAGGATTAAACATTCTTTTTGAAGAATTTATCGATGTGTAAACTCTGAACATTTTACTCACAAACTGAATAAAAGTGCGAAACGAGAATTTACACATCGATAAAAATTCTGAAAACGTGACGTCACAATACGCGCATGAAAACAAGCAACGTAACGTACGGAACTATTCAAATTTTTTAAACTGTTCATACAGTGGACAAATGGAATTATCAGAATTAAACATTCTTTTGAAGAATTTATCGATGTGTAAACTCTGGACATTTTTACTCACAAACTCAACATAAAAGTGCTTCGCACTTTTATTCAGTTTGTGAGTAAAATGTTCAGAGTTTACACATCGATAAATTCTTCAAAAAGAATGTTTAATCCTGTAGTAAATTCTCGTTTCGATCCAATCAAAACCATCGTAATACGATGTTTTGATTGGATATTTAAATCGAAACGAGAATTTACACATCCAAACTTCGCCAGCATGTCGTTCGCACGCAAACTAAGACACAGGGCATTATGGGTAGGATGTTTACACATCAATAAATCCGAAAACGTGACGTCACAACACGCGCATGAAAAAAAACAACATAACGCACGGAACTATTCAAATTTTTAGATTATAATTTGCACACGGTCTCCCTATCTGTTCTATTACAATTTTCAGGTTTATTACAGGATTAACATTCTTTTGAAGAATTTATCGACGTGTAAACTCTGAACATTTTACTCACAAAACTGATAAAAGTGCGAAGTTTGTGAGTAAAATGTCCAGGTTTACACATCGATAAATTCTTCAAAAAGAATGTTATTCTTATAATTCCAATTTGTTCACTGTACGAATTAATCTAAAAAATTGAATAGTTCCGTGCTTATGTTGTTTGTTTTCATGCGCGTGTTGTGACGTCACGTTTTCGGATTTATTGATGTGTAAACATCCTACCCATAATGCCCTGTGTCTTAGTTTTGCGTGCGAAACGACTCTGGCGGAAGTTTGATGTGTAAATTCTCGTTTCGATTTATATCATCCAATCAAAACATCGATTACGATGGTTTTGATTGGATCGAAACGAGAATTTACTACAGGATTAAACATTCTTTTTGAAGAATTTATCGATGTGTAAACTCTGAACATTTTACTCACAAACTGAATAAAAGTGCGAAGCACTTTTATGTTGAGTTGTGAGTAAAAATGTCCAGAGTTTACACATCGATAAATTCTTCAAAAAATGTTTAATTCTGATAATTCCAATTTTCCACTGTATGAACAGTTTAAAAAAATTGAATAGTTCCGTACTTACGTTGCTTGTTTCATGCGCGTATTGTGACGTCACGTTTTCAGATTTTTATCGATGTGTAAATTCTCGTTTCGCACTTTTATTCAGTTTGTGAGTAAAAGTTCAGAGTTTACACATCGATAAATTCTTCAAAAGAATGTTTAATCCCGTTATAAACCCTAAATTTTACGGTTCATACCGTATAAACTGAACTTCGTACGTCACAATTGTATACGTCACAGATAAATGATCTAATCCTTATTATGACGTCAGTTGAAGCTAAATTCAACGACATAACTTTGACATTTGTTTTGTTATTCAACTTCAAAATAAAGTCTATAACTTCAAAATAGTCGAAAATTTAATTATAAGAAATGACTGTTATAATTTTCAAGTTTACTGGAGATTGAACCAATGTTGCCTAATTGCTACGCGGATTATATAGTTTGCAAATAGGCAAACATCAGTTCAATCTCCGGTAAACTTAAAATTATAACAGTCATTTCTTAATATTGGACAAAATGAATCATATGACGCCCCGAAATTTCAACATACGTGCAGAGAGTTTAGCAACTGTGACGTCATTTACATCGATGAATCACAGAGGGCCCTTAATTTCAATACACCATCTCCATGTTGGGGCATTTGTGATCTCAGATACGTCATTGTTAAAAGAGATGTTATAATGACTGTTTGTAACAAAATATGATGCTTTTAAAGAGTCTTAGGGTGAGGTTTAATTTTTGGGAAGCGTATTTTGACTTCTACATTGAAAGTGCATCGGAAATTAAAAAGAAAAATTGGATTTCATGCTTGTTTTCGAGCTATGTACAGTGTATTAACATGACCTTTTTGCACTTAAATTTACTCAAGATTTATTCATTTAAACTCCATTCGTTTGTTGGTTGGTAAACAAAACATAAGGAATACAGATCAATCATTACATGAAATAGATACATAATAATGTCTTCTTACAATAACAGAAAAAAAAAAAAGATTTAATTACTTGTAATGGAAATAAATAATGACCTTTCTGCACTTGATATATCGGAAAAACTCATAATATCGAATTTCAGAGTTAAAAAATACATTTTAGATTGATATGTCAATTTCTTAAAATGCACGTAATATTCAGAGTAGTTGTCTCAAAATTAAAAATGGCACTTAAAAAGTAGAGGATTTCGGTCAAATTTTTAAAATATTGGCCACAATACTATTTTTTTGCACAGAATTTCGAGTAAATGACATTGACTTTTTAAAGAGATATGTAATCATTTAAGTTTATTCACGTGATCACCTAGCGCCGATCTCATTGGTTAAAACACCTTTTCAGAATTGAGGTGATTTTTCGATATACGTACCTGAACTACAAGTAAAGTCTAATGAATATTATGTTGTTGTGTAATATAAATTTTAAATGATAAGAAATAAATCTTATATTTTTCGGGTGATATGCAGGTTATCACCGAGAATTTTTAGACCGTAAAACTTTCATCAATGCGCCTTCGCGCATTGATGGTTTACCGTCTAAAATTCGGTGATAACCTGCATCACCCGAAAAAAATATAAGATTCATTCTATTCTGTTTGGAAAAATACCTCAACAAAATTAATAAATAACAATATTGGACTAGTCCAAATCTCATCTACTTATCATTAATTTTAAAACGTGTAATATACGAATAGGATATAAAAATAGAAGTATATGGATGAAATAGAAACTGTAAAATCATGCTTTTTGATTAAAATATATCCCTACCAAAACCCTTTCAAATCTGAATTGACACAAAATTTTTCAACTGACAGGTTCAGTTGTAAATGGATTAATATTTTGCACCGATGTTCAGTATTGAACCAGTAAATACTTCGTGAGAGCGTCCTGCACGTGTTTCTCAAAAGCTCAGCACAACCAATTCCTAAATAGCACAAGAAACTTAATGAGAATCGGCGACTCCCATGCAGGCCCGTATGTATTTGAATGATTCATACGCCATGAACATTTTAAATGTGCATATTACCCACTAAAAGAAGCAGTCTCTTCACTGTGCTGTGTGAAGATTTGTGTTACCTTCAATATGTTAGTTGGTGTGTTAGATATGTGTGCTGGTCGGTGAGAAGAGTGTGTGAGTTACTTTAAATGTCAGAGTCTAAATACTGTACATACAATTGTTGTACTCTTTATAACTTTTTTTTGAAAATAACCCTGTACCCTAATACTATTTCTTCTCTTACAATGGTTGAAAACACCAAAATTGTACAGTAAAACTGTCAAGGCGTGCCACTTTTTTCAAAGCAGGATGGTTAAATTAAAAGTGTTATTCTATCATTTGCCTTCAAGACACTCATTTACAAAGACTCCGAAACCATTTGTAGAATCCCAATGGGGATATAAATGCACTTTTAATTCTCTTAGGTCAAATGCTAGAGGAGTTTGCTTTCTATTTAATAATACCTTTAATTTCAAAATTCATAATGTATAGAAAATATGAAGGAATTTTTTTAGCATTGATTTAACGATGGAAGATAAAGAGTAAACCCTTATTAAATATATGGTCAAAAAGATGACCCTGATTTTAGTGACAGGTCAAGAAGAAAAAGACCTATATAGATTTGATAACATACCTTATGTTTTGGTGACTGAATCTTGACTTAATCAACTATTAGATAACATAATAAAATGGAGTAAAACAATCCAAGGGCAAGAAAAAACTGTTGGAAATTGATGGAAGATCAAATTATTGACTTTACAGGATTTAATCAAGATTAAAAAAAAGTTTCACTTGGAGGAGAAAAACTGCTTTTAAAAGCACGTTTAGCTATATCTTAACTCAGAAAACTTTCCAAATTGTGGAAAATCTCAATAAAAACCGGGGTTAGATCAGATCATTCAATGTACTAATGGCAACTTAAAGTTCAATTATTGAAGAGGACGTGGACTTTGAAATTCAATAATAGTTTTCAATACCCATATTCATAGAACAAGGTAGAAGACCACAATTGCAAAAAATTAAGCAACAATTACTTGAAAATAGAAGTATGAAATAACCAAACACTCAGACATAATCTAATCAGTATCTTAGGAATTCTTTTAATGGAAAATAAGGCGCATTACCTTATGCTATTCTCATAAAGGACTCAAAATAATACTTCATCAAACTAAAAATTATTTGGACTGAAAACAGAACAAACAGCCAATAATATATTGGTTATTACCACTTGAAATTCAAATATTAACATTGAAAAAGCATATCTTATTCTACAAGTGATGTTTTGTTAGACTTTGAAAAAATTATGGTCATTGTGGAAAACATTTTTGATGTGTTTAACTCCTTGTTATCTGATGTTCATCATATTTATGAAACATAGACTGAGGTGTATGTGGGTGTGCGTGCGTGCAAGTGTTTGTGTTGTGAGGATATGGCCAAAAAAAATTTATTCATTGTTAATAATGATTATATGTTTTCTGATTGTTAAAAAAAATATAAATAAAAAAAAGAAAAGAAATTTGAATAATAGTGAGTTCATTAAGCATTGTCTACACATTATGAGAACAATCCTTAATTTAACAATCCGGATTTACATGACCAATCATTAGAGCGAGCTTCGCTCTGCTACTAGTAAAAGTCATACTATCTATTTTTCTGTCAATCAATTAGGTAAAAACTTAATAAAAAGAATTTATATTAATTATGTTTGAATCACAAATTACATGTCAGAAGTACATATTGTGACAGTTAATTTACTCCGAATATTTGTTGAAGCAAACTAGTTGAATAAAACAAAATGCGGCGCCCTATCATGGGCCAACGAAAATTTCTTGAACGTATGTCGGGATGATTTCTTTTCTCTTGCGAATTTAGACTTTTTTCTTACACACGTGTACGCTTTAGACGGCCCGTCCGAGCTTCGCTCGGTAGGTATTATCATAAATTACAAAATGGCCGTATAATTTGACAGCTATTTCTTCTATACCACCGGAAGTGGCACGCTCACGTTATAGCATCACATAGCTCGATATTATTTAGGGTTTAGGTAATGTTAAGACCTGGTCCCCTGGCTCCCTGACTAAAGACACAAAATCAAAAAGTCAGGCTGTAATTTTCGGACCAAAAAAAACATGTTTCCGCCTAACAATATATATCTATTATACTTCCGGCTATATATATGTCCCTATTTTACTTCTTCATTTGGAAGACGGTATATTAGTTACATTGTCTTCGGACAATGTACTTGAGACATTTAATCTCTTTTCTTGTAATGTAGAAAATGCATGATGTGAAATTCATAATTTATTCTGTTCACCAGGGATTATATTTGCTAGATGACTAATTTAAAGAATTCAGTTCTAATCAGTCGAGAGAGAGAGAAGAGAGAGAGAGAGAGAGAGAGAGTAGAAGAGGAGAGGAGGAGAGAGAGAGAGAGAGAGGGACGAGGGTTATTGTACAATAAAAAAAAAAAAAATAAAATACCCGGCACTTTAATTTATTCACATCTTCAAAACATGTATATATATAATTTCAAATGAATAACAGAAATTTGAAGACAAGATCTGTGCGGCTCTTTGGACGCCTTTTTAGATACATATAATGATAACTCTAGCTCTAAGGAAATGCTTGGATCATCTATATTCTTATGGAGTTTTATAATTTTTGTCTTTTTCGTATTTAAAGCATTTATTTTTTCTTGTTTTTAACTTACACATGCTAAAATTATTGGTACATTTCCCGTACCATGGAAAATTACTTGGCACCAAGCGTTACCTCTTGCTACGCCCATGCATTTCTTCAGATACATTTAGTCTTTGTGTCCTTCGTATAAATCTAAGTCATATACAGATAAACGTTAATGATGTCGTCTCATAATACATTGAGTGTCTGATTCATACACTAGATGGCTAATGCATATAAAATGCTGAAAATAGGCTGATTGTAGGCATAGGTTAATGGACACAGATTTGCGTCTCCATATCGGGGAAAATATCTTATTCGAGGCTGATTATTATAAGAATCTTGGTATGCGTCGATGACGACTTTATCTACTGAAGATTCATTTGCATAATTGGAATGTAGTCATTTAATCCTTTTGTTGAACACCCGATGTATACAGTTTATTGCAGATGATTGTGTTCAATTCTATTACCTGAATGTCAATCTAATCACACCGCGTTTAGGCTAAATCACACGCGGCTATGTATCGATGATATAAAATGAAATATATCTAAATCAACACGGTTTGGTTCAAGTTGTGTTTGCTTTTTTTTTCAATGAATGTGTGAAATGATTTATTTAATTTTTAGTTTTTGTTGTGGTTTGCAGTGTATATGATCATATTACCCTGTCAAGTTTATATTCTCCCGAACCGCCAGCGGAGAATAATCTTTGACGACGGAATATGAGTCCATTACCCTGTTACGTATGATAATTGACCTGTACATGTTGTCCGTTACGGTTTGATAATTGACCTGTACATGTCCCGTTACTTCATGTATCTGTATGTTTTAGGTTAAACTGGTACATGTCCTGTTCGTTTGATGACCGTAATTGACTGTACGATGTTTTCGCGTTACGTTGATGACTTCCTTAATTGACTGATAACGTGATTCTGTACAGTTATTATTACCTTCGTTTCCCTTACGTTATGATAATTGACCTGTACAGTCCTGTTACGTTTATTGATACAATTGAACCGTACATGTCCGCTACGTTGATGTAATTGACCTGGTCATGTCGTACTCATGATTGAACTTACATCCGTTACGTTATGATAATGACCTTACATCATGTCCTGTTACGTTATATAATTGACCTTACAATGTCCTCGTTCTGTAATATGATAGATTGACCTGTAAGTTCCCGTTCGTTAGATAATTGACCTGTACACTGTCCCGTTACGTTGTGATAATTGACTGTCATGTCCTTTCTTATGATAATTGACCTGTACATTCGCCTGTGATTACTGTTATGTCCTACTTAATATTGACCTGTTAACATGTCCCATGTTACGTTATGTATAATTGACCTGTACATGTACCTGTTCGTATGGTAATTGACCTGTAACATGTTGTCCGTTGCATAATTAATAACCGTTGTGTATTTGCTGTGTACCTGATATAAGTATTCAGGGCGGATCCAGAATTCTGTTAGGGGGGGCAGTGAATTTTTTTTTTCAGGGCAGGGGTCTGGGGGACCCGCTTTAAGGCCCCAGTGGGTCACAGGCAACGCTGGAGGGGGTCCAGGACGGCAAAGCCCCGAAGCCACGTGATATTTCAGTGAATTTTTAGGAGTAAAAATTTAACCATATAATTTAATTTTCACTCGACTAGAAGTCGCATTTTCATTTGGTTTAATTGCGCACCGTGACTGCCGTCCAAAGTTCTATTGATCGCAGGCAGAATTTCTATTGATACGCGCCATATGCGGAATACGTAACTCCAATATTTATCGATGATTCTGTGTTTCATTCAAATATATAATATTAATTAGAAGATCTCAGCACTGTCCCCTGCTTTCTTATGCACTATTAAGTAATAAACCCTAAGATAACAATACTTGTATTTACATGACTATGGTAGTGAAATACTGGTCAATTGTTCAACTTTGTCTTGTACTTTATGTGATTTGGTTTACTTTTTTGCATTAGAGAGTAGGAGGATCTATGATCCACAATGATCTCACAGATTTTTAAATTAAGCACCGTCCCCTTGACCTCTTCTGCACATTTGTAACCAATCTCACATCAGTGTTTAAACATTCACAATTTCGCAATTGATTACACGGGAGAATCTATACAAACATAATTTAATAGATTCTTCATGCACTGTCCCCTGTTTTCTTTGCATTCTGTGACATAATCTCAAATTATAGTTGATGTATTCTATGAAAAATGCTGCTGTAAATAGTGCTGACTTTTTCAATCAATTATGTAGATCGTAAAGATAAATTCTGGTTTATTTTTTTTGTGCATTAGAACGGGCAGAATCTGTCAATGATCATTTTGCAGATTCTGATTATTAAGCACCGTCCCCTGGTCTCTTCTGCACATTGTAAACCTGAATTGATATGTATATTATATATCACCACTCACAAATTCGCATGATTTACAGGAGCGAGAATCATATCTAATATTATATTAAGAGATTCTCAAGCACTGTCCCCTGGTATTCTATTGCAGTTCTGCGATCATTAAATTAGGGAATTACTACCTCCATTTGTGATTGGCGACCGTTTAATGCTCGATTTAACGGGTTGCAAACTTGGTATTTACCGGGCCGACGCGTAAGCGGAGCCGGTTAAAACGGATGTTGCAACCGTTAAATGCAGCATTAACGGTCGCAAAACACAATTGAGAAGGTAGTTATTCCCATTTCTAATGCAATTTTGCTTATGTTTACATTTGGTTTTGCTATTTTGTTATGAAGATGTTTATGCTTGACGTTATGTTTTGGCTCCACGCATTAATGACGTCACAATCGAAAAGCTTCCATCTGTTATGTTTTTTGGCGTCACGGCAATGTATGACGTCACAATCAAAAGCTTAATTCCCATCTCGTTAACGCTTCATTTAAAGGTCTGGAGACAAATTTCAAGAAAATTTTGTTTGTTATGAAATGTGTTCTTCTTTAACCCATATGATTACAGTTAATAAGTTATGCGAAAAAAATCGCAATTATGACAGATGCTTACAGATGTCAAATGTTGCTCGGAACTGAAGTACAAAAAGTACGATGAACTTATCTCCCATTGCATTGAGATGACGGGCAAAAGAAAGAATACCAGCTTTACTAACAAGTGCTATTGTTTAATACTAACAACTGCCAGAGATTTAGCAATCAAATAACTCAATAAAATTTGTTTAGCTTTCACAAAGTCAAGAAGGAGTGTTCATGTATGATATCCAGACGTTCAAAAATTTGAGTGCAAATTCACCGATCACTTCAAAATCACGACAGAACTCAAGTTATGTGAAATTAAATATTAATAACAGAGCTGATGGTTATCGTACACCTACTTTGAGGGAACAGATATGATATATAGAAATAAAACTAGTTATCAAAATCTATTTTCGACTGACGTGACTACTGCGCACGCATGCCGAACGGGAAAACCTCCAAAAAACGTCAACTCTTATGCGCATTTAACAGCCTAGTAATATATATAATATATAATGTATAGTGAACTGATTTATCACTGATAAAAATAGTCATTGTGGAAAGCCCTTGATCATTTTTAAAGGTCTGATAATTTATAAAAATATATAATAAGTTAATTAAATAAAGAGGAAGCAATAGATCCAAACGATTGAACAAGTTGCATCAATCAAACCCCCCCCCCCCTTTACAGTTTCGGTTTGAAAATAATCAATGGGTGTTTTATTATAGAAAAATCGGTTGGTGTACATCCTAGGATCAAGTACCGGTACCTTTGTTTTATGATCGCTGGGAATAAAGATCTCATAGCATTGTATTACGTTTGTAAATAAACTATTCTGGATGTGAGAGTATTTAATTAAAAAAAAAACCAAAAAAAAAAAAAACAAACAAAAAACCGAATCACCAAGCACATTGATATCAGGAATTTCGTTTTCGTCGTTGCAGATATTGTAAAAAATATTTCCAGAAATCCCATTTAATTTTTAAAAGTGTTAAGAAGTTCCTTCGATGCAACAGAACGTGGTGCACGGGAACTCGTGAACAGGAGGCGATGTTTGGGTCATAATATTATATCTGAGGATATGCAGAAGAAATTAGAATATGTGCTGATTCCACAAGGTAAATCAAAGTGATTTTTCCCTGCATTCACTAAGCTTGCGTATTCAGTTGGCTGATGTTTATTACAATTATTTTAATGTATCATCTTCTCTCTCCCTCCGTCTCTCTTCTCTCCTCTCTCTCTCTCTCTCTCTCTCTCTCTCTCTCTCTCCCCAATCAGATTCAACGGACGATGTATTGTACCACGTTTTGTTTTCTGTTGTCTAAATGTATATATTTATTTTTGAAAGGGAAAAATTAAAGATATGGAATTGACTTCTTTTTTAGGGGGTGGGGTACTACCCTGGCTTACGTGTTCCGTCTCCACTGTTTTTTCTGCAAATGGCCCATTCTATATTGATATGTAATGCATGGTTTTTATAGTATCCCCTCTCTCACTTGGAATATATGAATAATCCCGATTATTATAAATTATGTCGTTGACTAGTTTTGATAGTGGTAGGTGAACGAATGGAATATGAATTGAGCCTATGCAGCAAAGATTTGTTACATTTTATAAAAGAGTCCATAATTTTGTTCTCTCCCCGAAATTAAAAAAAAAAAATATATCGGGAAGGCTGGAAGCAATTGAGACAGTTTACTTATAAATCCTCCCAACCCCACATCCCCGTCACGATTTAGGATTTTGAAGATTTGGCAAGAATTCGTCAAACATTTGTCCCCCCCCCTCGCCCATCGCCCGGACATTGCATAGAAAAAAATAATGCTACGTACCTGGCTTAGAATAGAAATAATAAATTCTGCCCTGAAAATTAATCATGTTTCTTCCATCGCTCCGGTATTTAAAGTAAGAATGATCACGGGTTTTCGATATGACCTTAATTAAAAACCAGAGGTCCCGTGTCGCAGCATGGTCATTGTGTGGCACGCTAAAGGAACCCTCACTGCTGAAAGCCATGAGTTACTAAGGGCATGGTTTTCTAAATTTGCCAGCCTTCACGACATGTGACGTCTCAATATGATGTGAAATAAAACAACAGAATAATAATCAATCTTTTCCATCAGCCAGTCGGAATTATTGACCACCAGGTCAGATATGAATTAATTAGGATCTTGACGATCATTTTTGTATTGTCCATCCAATTAAAAAATATGTACATATTTATTTTAATTATGTGTTCACCGTGAGATTCCTCATACAATAAACTCGGGACCCCTCATCCAAAAACTCCTTACAAATTGCCGAGATAAATCGTCTTGTGATGCGTTTATTTAGATTCACTATACAGATTGTGGTCCTCTTGTGACGTCACAAAATTCGGAGAATTCAGGAACGATAATCGGGTAAGAATTGTTCCATTTTGAGTACCTTTGACTTCCGATTTCTTTAGTAGAATAACGTCGTTATTTTTTAAAATAATAATTTTTATGAGGAGTATTATGAAAACAAAGTTATTATACGGGGAGAAAAAGTGTTGTTAGGAATTCGTCTCCATGACCTTTTAACCACCTCAAATTCCAGTGCATATTCAGATTCAAAATACTTGTTACAAAACACATGCATTAGAATAACAATATTATACAATGTATGCCTATATATGCTCAGGAGTGTTATTATATTTAAATGTGTTATCTAAGTCAATCTCCATGTCCCTTCTATTCTGATCGAAAAAATTGTATTTAACAAAACTGCCAACCTTAATGCTTGTACCTGAAAACTTGGAACTCTGTACAACTTTATTGTACATGCACGAATATGCATGAATGTCTTGTGTAAACGTTTCTAATCAATAAATGTTCTTTGTATATTGTTGCCCCTGTGGTCCATAATGGTCAATAAAATCATATCATATCATATTCATTATACCTGTATCCTGTCGAGGGCCTCGTCTTCTGAAATTTAAATTGGATGACGCCCTTTGGCATGAATACTCATGTATGATGTTGTGTCTGCATATAGTGTAAACAATGGAGCAGCGAGATTCATTCAAACCTCGGGGATCGGGAGGAGACGTAAAAAATACCCAAAACAAACAATAAGGGCTAACAAGAGCGCATCGAAGATCTATATTGAAGGAATATTTTAACAGTGAGAGCGGACAAACTTATTTAGAGTTGACACGTAAAACTGGACGAAACGCTTGGGCAGTTTTACATTGAACTATCGACTGAGAGACACAAGGTCAAAACTAATGAACACAGTAACGATGTGTTTATTCTTTGACAGGTTATACCTATTCATAAAATATACTTGTTGAAGTGTTAATAAATTTTTTTGGTAAATTCTGTGCCTTTATTTCCTTTTTATATAACATGACATGACTTTGTTACCGCGATAACTTAAGGGGGGGCGGGGGGGGTCAACACTATGGGCCATGCACCGCTGAGATTTTCACACCACACATATCCCCTATTAATAATCCATTATTTTGAAAACCCATACTTTCATTTATACTTCTGTTATTTGAACATATAGGCCTATTTCATTACAAAACGTGACTTACACGAGTTATAGATCCTCTGTCCATGCATAGTAGGCGATATTAGCCTATATGTCATAAATTTCACATATTACAAATTTTATTAGATGATTGAATTCCAACGGATAAAAGGTTATCTCAAATTGTCTACCCATGATATACACCAGATTGAATCGAATAGATGCATCCCCATTGATATTTCTTACTCGTTGTCAAAAAGTAACCCATTCCAGTGATAGATCTGTGTGTAACATGTATAAACCAAAAATATAGCTAGACCAACCGCACAACTACCTTCTCGGGGGAAGGGTGATTTGTATTCATATCTTCAATTGTCTTTCAATTCATATTGGTCCTCGAGAAAACAAATCACTATATTAGGTTTCGTTACGACTGTCACGGCTATATGTTGGTTGCTCAATCTCATAGGACGCTCGCTTCGCCTCGCCGTCCATAGATTGATCAACCAACATATAGCCGTAGACAGTCCAGTAAACAAACTTAACGAAGTTAATAATAGCCCTATAGGTGAACTTACTCCCTCTCCAGACCGTAACATTAATTTCCAGGGGGAGGGGCACAAAGATTAAAGCATGTAGGATTTAAAGGCTGTATTCAGGTCCACAGCTGGTCCAGCAATAACCCTGTGTAGGGGTCCAGGGGTGAAGCCCCGGAGCTGAGAAATTTAGGCATTTATTGCATCTGGGTGTTTTAGGCCCCTAGAAGATCCAGGATGGGCCCTAATCTTCTCTTTT
>CAJDSM010000075.1:6083-21389 GCA_903981925.1 Ostrea lurida
AAAAAGAATGTTTAATCCTATAATAATTAGACTTGAGGGCAACAATGTAAAGAATAATGCTATTAAAGTCAAATGAACCAATCAGATTGCGTGTTACAAATGAAATAAAATTATTCACAGGCGGATACGCATTTCAAGTACTGTCATACAGCTGAGGTTTGATGTAGGTTCAGGAATCAGCCGAGGTTGGCCGAATGCAGTAACTCTCTATGAAATCAAAGCGAGGCTTATAGAAGTTGATTGGGTAATTCAAAAGGTAGTACCAGTGCCCATATGGGCGTTCAAACCTTTACGTTTGTGGTGATCGAGTATGTAAAAACGCCAGCATGATTCAGACTATATTTTGACTGATCGTGTATGAAACATGCTATATCATAAGATATTTGTTATTGATTACCAATCTCTGTAAGAATCATACAAGAAATTAAACCACCAAATCACACAGGATTGAGATACTCTTAAAACTGACACACTTAATGAACCTTTTTATCCTAAATATTGAAGATTTCCATTAAGAACATAAGGTAATAAATTATTTTGCTTTTCTGAAAAAAGATTATTAGATATTTAAAACAATGAAATGTAGCGTATACATGTATTTATTCTTGAAGAAAAATAAAGGCGTGATGATTTCCTAAACTTGTCGCTGTTCTGCCTGCGCCGTATCTGATGTACCAGACATATGATTTAGAGAGAAATAATTGATGCGGGTTTATGATAACAAATAAAGCATTTTTCTAAATGCTTTGGAAAACTTCGTAATGCATTTCTAGAACCAGAATGCAAATCATGGAAGTCTGGGATTGTTTCCTTAGGTGCCCTTCCCCATCACATAAAAATCAACGATCTCTTATGCTGCTATCATCATCATCATTATCATTATCATATCTATATATTTTAGCTAAATATAGTATTCATTGCCTTGTATTTTATGACCAGGTCTGCTTGAGAGATTGAAAAATGGCGAGAGTCTTATTGTGGCAGAGGGTTATATATTTGAATTTGAGAGGCGCGGTTACTTGAAGTCTGGGAGTTTTGTTCCTGAAGTGGTACTTGATCATCCGGAACTTGTCAAATCATTACATGAAGAGTATGTTCACGCCGGAAGTGACGTAGTACTTGCATTCACGGTAATATTCATTTCCGACATTAGCAACGTTGAATATGAACTTAGAATACTTGTATGTAGGGTTTGATGAATACAAAACAAATTGTAAAGTTTTAAACTTACATTTATGTAATTCATGTAGTTTCCTGTAACTTCCATTGCTTGATTCGCATGCTAGTTACCTCCGCCAAGAAGTTATAGCTAAAACTACCTGTATCATCGGACACATGGTTTATCTCGAATACCTGCCTTATGTCGAAGTCGACGGCCGGGTCCCGACCGTTTTTCCTATATAAATGATTAAAAAACTCCTGATAATCTCGAACACGGTATCTCGAATACCCCGCTTATGTCGAAGTGATTTTCAAGGTCCCATGCCTAAATATAATAAAACCTGCGTTTATCTCGAAGTGCAGTCATTTCCGGTCGTGCTAACCATAACCTAGCCACTTCAAGTCACGCATTCACGCCCGTGCTTATAGAAACTAATGACTAATGTCGACAAGGTAGGACCTTTGGTTGCACTAATAGTTTAACAGCTTGGGATATACTCGGACACTTTTTAAAGCCGCCCCAAAGCGACCGTACAACATGCCGATTCGATCAACAATTATTTTGACCTGCCGTCCAAAAAAAAGTTGGAAGATTCGAGTCTTGGATATCTCCAACCCCCGGATATCTCCAAGGTTTTTCGACACCCTCGGACTCGAAATAAGGAGTATTATTACTGTATTTAGTTTATCTGTTTGTGGGTATGACTATTTGGCAACTTTACTGCAAAAAACGAATGGTGCAGATGCTTTGGAAAATTGCGCTAACACAGATGTATTTGGATCTAAGGAGGCCCCCACATTAAATCTTGGTTGCGCATTCCGGACCCAGATCCTAGCGATCAAGAAGGACTTTAATGTAACCATGCGGAGGAGGTTCTGCTAATCCCTCTATTGCATTTGTTTTGAACCATTGTTTTAGAATATTATATGTCTGTAATAGGGACAAAACATCATACTTGAATTAATATTTTGCAGTATTATGCTCACCGTGAAAAACTCCGACTTATCGACAGAGAATCTGATTTGAAAGCTATGAACATGAAAGCCTTAGAAATAGCGCGGGAAGTGGCAGACCGAACCGGTACATTAATGGCGGGAAACATTTGCAATTCTACTGTGTACAAAAATGGAGACGAACAGACAATTAATAAAACACGGGACATGTTTAAGGTTAGAATCTATTGCAGAGGTCGATGGAATTTTTATTACTCAGGTTCATTCTGCCATCAATTTGTGTTCGAATAGGATAGCGAGAGAGGTACAGAAACTGCACTTGAAAGATTTTCACCAGATTAAGATGGGAAACAAAATAAGAGATGGGAGATAATATTGTAGGAAATAGGATAGAAGCCATTATACGACAGGAATGCATCCACTCTCAGTTTGTTAATGGAAAGTTTCGTTCACTTCGTATAGGAACAGGTAGAGTGGGCGGCGGAGGGTGGCGCAGACTTTATTGTTGCAGAGACGTTTGGAGAATTTGGAGAGGCAATGTTAGCGCTGGAATGCATCAATCAATATGGGAAAGGTACTATTTTCCAAATAATTACATTTATGCTAGTCGTATGTATACATTCAACAGTTCTTTCTTACTGTGGAAATACACACATTTATGTTCTTCTTAAAACAGGCTTGCCGGCTGTGGTAACACTGACTGTCCCAATGTCAATGATGATGCATGACGGGATACCTGTTGATGAAGCCTGCAGAAGATTGGAAGATGCGGGGGCGGTTGTTGTGGGGTTGAACTGTGGACGGGGTCCAGGAACAATCATTGAACCCCTGAAACGTGTGCGCAAAGCTTGTAAAGTAAATAAACGTTTTTCTTCTTTCCATCAGTTACAGTAAATATTCTTTCTGTACAATATCTGCATTATGAAAACAGTCGTTGTACGTCCCACCTCTTATATAATTCAAAATTCATATTTATTAAAAAATCATTTTCCTGTTATATTGGCATGTATAGGTTTAAGGATTATTTGATGGGTTTTTTCCCCTGTTTTTTTAATTGGCAGGGACCAGTCGCAGCATTGCCTGTTCCGTACAGAACAAACGATAACCAAGTGACATTCTTCTCTTTAACCGTACCAGGAACAGGTGAATGATTTTACATTGATTTTAAATCACATTTTCATACTAGATTTGACGACGGGTAATCCCGTTTACCTTGTTTCGACTAAGGGCTCACGGCGGGTGTGACCGGTCAGCAGAGGATGCTTACTCCTCCATGGCACCTGATCCTACCTTCGCTTTTGTCGAAGGTCCGTGTTGCCCTACACTCGACTTTGTATATGTTTTTAGGATTATGATTATGTTTAACACATTGTTAACTTCGCCATTTTATATACACAATTCTTAGAGTCAATAGTCATATGCTATAATTTATACACCATAAGTTTGGAAATGTCTCTATGTGTGATGAAAAGGGTGGATTGAAATCATTAGCCAATCAGATTACAGCTTTTCTTACCAATCATGAGTTAATGTATTAGCCAATCAACTTGGGGCAACAGGGTATAAATACCGCCGCGCTGAATCTCTCACTTACTCTGTTCACCCTGCTCTGTGAGTGAATGTGAAGCCGGTGCAAGTCTAAGGACCGTGTCGGAAAGCAACAGAATTGTTCAGCTATCCACTCGGTTTCTTGACAAGGTTCTGTGTCTGTGTGACCAGGCTTTACGATTAGTGTCTTGGTGACTTAGCAAAAGTGTCTGTGTGACTTTTGCTTCAGAGTAGGGAATCGTGTTGGTTAGGTTCGGTAGTTGTGGGCTGTGTCGGAGAACAACAGAATTGTTAGTTAGCCACTCGGTCTACTTCTACCGAAGTAGAGGTTAGATTAGATAGGATTTATATTTGTGATCTTCTTGTTGGTTTGCTTATTGTCATTGTTTAGTTCTTGAATCATTATCCAGATAGGAAAATGTTACACATATATTTAGGATTTTAAAGTTTTGATTCTCTTACTGTCGTCTGTGGGTAAGATTATAGTAGTTGCTGTCGAATGAAATAATAAGTTGTATTGTGATTTAGCTTGATTCATAGGAAGGAAACCTAAGCGGACCCAATTAGTATTTAAGATAAATTGTTTGATTGTGTAGTTCGTTACATATTTTGGTAACAGCGGTGATTACGTGGAAAATGTGTCATTGTATAAATTTTTTGTCTCTGTGTTGCATTCTATCATAATTCATCAATCAGTTTCAGTTTTCGAAATCTGAGTAATTTAATTTGTGCCAATTTTTTTTTTTAAAAAGATATTGGACTGAGAAGTTTTTGAAAAGCTTTCAATACAAAATCTAAATTGATCTGCTATATCAATTGCATTTATTTTTTATGGGTAAAACGTTTTAACACATCATTCGGAATGTTCTTCATACATATACGTATATATATGTCAGGAGATTCTCTTGAGCCCGCGTTTTGTTAAATGGTGCATAAAATTTGATCAAGAGTGAGATAGGTAGTCGAGAAAATTTCAACAGATAAAATCGATCTACGACACCCAAATTTTCTTTCTAGAAACAATATAACTAAATGGGTAGATTCTTTTTATAAGGAGGTGGCATGTTAACGTTCCACCACATTATGTTTCTTTGTGAGAAATTAAATGAATGTATTTACATGTAATTAAGTAATAAGTAAACATGAAATATTCCATCATGGTGATTATTTAAACATTGACGTCAAACGAAAGTTTCCAACTTTTAAGAACATACATTTAATTGGATTTCCTTTTAATTTCCAGAAAAGCCAGCGTTTCCTTTAGATCTCTCTTCCTGTTACTGCAGTCGCGAGGAAATTCGGAAGTTTGCAGAAGAATGCAAGAATCTGGGCATTCAATATGTCGGCCTATGTTGCGGAAATGCACCTCATTTCCTAAGAGAGGTTGCAGGTGTTTATGGAAAACCTGCGGCAGCTTTAAAATATTCTCCAGAAATGGAAAAGCATTTCATTTTCGGAGACGAGAAAATAAATGATCCTTATTTCACCAAGACCTACAAAGACGCAATCACGAAGAAATGAGTTTATTTTTAGTAGAAAATTATCTCATTATGTACTGAATCCCCCACAACTAGTATAGAGAGCATTTACTGGGAATATATCATATAAAACATGTATAATACGTTTTTATTAATATGATTTTATACTTAATGTATTCTAGTCTCTGATTGGCCATATACAAAATAGACTATGCGATTCATTTTTGTATAACATAGTTTGGTTTTGGGACAACCAACGTTTAATCAATATATATTTATGGTGTCAGACAGGGTAGTTGTACATGTTTATGTGTCAAATATTGTAAATACTAACTCTTTGTATATAACATTACAGTAAAATGTTAGTTAGCTTATGAAATTCCTGTAAATGTTTTGTGTCGCTTGTATAGGGTATATACATGTAGGTGTTATGTCTAATGTAATGGAGTCGTACAACCAAAAGACCAGAGCATCTCAATATCAAAATAAAAAGTCATAAACCTTCTCAAAATCTTTAGCAATGCGGTACCAAATTAAGTTGAAAATTCAAAGTAAAGTCATGAATTTGGATAAGACTAGTTTTGAATTTAGGGTATTGCATGGTTTCACACCTGTTGACAATTAAGTTAATAAGTTGAGAATTCAAAGTAAAGTCATGAATTTGGATAAGACTAGTTTTGAATTTAGGGTATTGCATGGTTCCACACCTGTTGACTGCTCCGTTTACCTGATCGATATAAAGGGTGTGACTGATCGACAGTGTCCAGGGGTCCGTGTATGCCCAACTCTTAATTTGTAACCCTTAAAGGAGTTACAGGTATTACGTCATCTTTCTATTGAAGTGACAAACATCACTTTTAAAATAGAAGGTGTAGACTCTTGCATAGATATTGTTGTATGTTTGTTTTACGTCCCGTCGATAATGCACACTTGCTCGAAAAACTTGAACCAAGATGGGACAACGACGCCGGGGATATAGCGTAAGCTCCCCCCGACTTCGTCTCGGTGAGCTAAAAAAATATAAGGAAGGGTGACGAACGGACGGACGGACCAGTGTGACAACAATATACCCGAACTTATTTAAAACAGAAACTTATTGCACATCTAAAGAACACCCCCCAATCATCTCCCAGTACTTAATCTTCACTAGAGCTAGTACACTGTATATATCTCAACAAATTCCCTGAACAGGTGTGGCGCAATATTTCGAAACCAGAGGGTTTCTAGGTCCAAGTTTCAATACTTGTCATCAAGTTTTCCTTTACTTTTGATTTGATAATTAGAGTCTAGATCCAGATTCCCAAGGTTTCTTGCTGCAGGATGTGACTCTACATCGGGCTTCAAAGGCAACAATTTATAAAGGTGCGCAAATCCGTGCTTATCATTGAAATGCTGTGTCGGATGGGCAGGAAGATTATCAGTGGCACCGCATAAAGGATTAGAAGTAAGAAAGCACAATTTAGGCGGAAATGCAGTGATTGCATAATTGTCAAAATATTTTGTACCTGAACGTATACGTTCATGAGTGTGATAGCAGAGGAGCCCGTCTCCGAAACCGTTGGTACATGTAAATTAGGCAATATCAGATGTTCCTAAACAAACTGGATCCGACACAGCGATTGGCTACTTGGCTCCAGCTGCCGCAGGGTCGAGGGAGATGCTGAGAGACACCTAAAAATCACCTCATTCGCAACGCCATGTTGAATATCAGATGCCAGCGGTTAGTATCAAGTACCACTAGGTCGTCGTGGAGTTGTCGCACTTTGTACAGTTCTGAATGAACTCAGTCTAAATTTCAAATTTGAACAATTTTGAAATACTTTTGATAAATTAATTGAAATTTTCAGAATAAATTTGTATTTGAATGTTTTAAAAATCAACAGTTTTTAAAGCATCCACGTTTCATGGCTTTCACTGATATTACGAGATTGTCACTGTTCGTTATCTTTGCCTGTTAGACTATTTGCAAGTTATAAGAATGTCTTGAGGCCAGATATCGGTATTTGAATTTTAGCCAAAAAAAACCCAAAATTGTAATTTGAATATTTTGATTTCTTATTTTATGCCAGTCTTCCAATAAAACTCTGAACTGTTTGATGAATTGAATTGCATCCTAAATAGAGATTTTATCATGCGATTAGTGAGGCACTAGACTTAACCCGTGCTTGCAAGGGTGGATGGTAAACGTATGGACGGCTTGATAATAAAGGTAGATCAATTACATGGGGATTTGTTGTGATTGTTTGTAAGTGGAAGTTGCATTAACGTGATGTCTACATAAGTAAAATGATTTTAAGTACATCGTTAATTTGCATGCACGGGTGAATAGTAAAAGTATTGTCTACATAAGTGTAACGTGTTAAGGGGGTCTGTACCCGGTTGATTCCAGGATCTGGGGATTTTCATAAATTCAACAAACTAATATAATTTTCCTCTTTCAAATGATTTAATAAAATTATTAACTATCATAATGGTTTCTCTCTAAATGATTATATTATTATTAAACTGGGTCTACCCTTACTTAGGGAAATCACACGTGGTCGGCCTCTAATCAGTAAATATTTAATTGGTAAGCCTGCCTATTCAGGCAAACTTAGCAAGCAAGCCCTACCCTACAACTAACATAGGCTGTAATCCCAGAAGCAGCAGTTACTGTGTAATGTCTTATTCAGGACGGACAGTCCACTGCGTACCTCTGAAGCCGTACATCCTCCCAACTAAAGAAGACAACGAATAGGGCGAACCTCTAGGTCAACCCCTTAAAATGCTAGCCATTATAACAGTGGTCACGCCTTCTAACGAATGGTCTAATATAAATCAAAAATATGGCAAGCAATCCACCTGTGGCAAGCCTCCAATACAAATGTATAAGGCAATCCACCCGACCAAACAAATTTTCTTTGTAGATCTGTCTTCAAAGGCTTCTGAGTCACCAAAAATGAATGTTGCAAGCTGATTTCAGCTGCTTATATACCCTTTGAGGGTCACGTGATCAACAGCAGTTTCTAGATCTCCACCCGATGACAACAGTGTATTAGCTGTGAAGTTGAGTTTCTAGATTACCAGTGCTGTAGGCCTCTTGCATCATTAGAAATCATTACACTTCCCACGCCTTCGATGACATGCGATCCGCATGTAAATCACAAAAATACATTATAACTGAGTAGGATTCATTAGATATTTAAAACTATGTACAGGGTTGCTTATCCCTGTATTACCAAGAAGATTTTTTCAATATATATTTATAATTACACAGTTTCAACAAAAGTTCTGGTCCAATCACTACTTACAAATTGTGATCTCATGAACTATTTATCAACACAATAGTCATGGAGCCATGTAGGGGCCTTTCTATTCCTAACAGGGCAATCATTAGATTTGTCAATTGAATCTTTCGAGACTTGAACAGGTGTTTCGTTTTTCTCTGGCCACATAGTTTCTTCTCTGTCATACTCTTCTTCACCAGCAAGTGTCTGTGAATGTTTCTTCCGCATACGATCAACATGTATGGCTTGTTCACCTCCACGAGGTCCGCAGTTAACCAAATAGGTCAAATCAGACATCTTTTTAATAATCGTATAAGGACCTTGCCAAAAGCTAGTAAATTTTGGAGATGTGCCAGGCTTCCTTCGAGGGAAGAAAACATAAACTTCTTCATGATTTTGAAATGTTTTCCATTTCAGCTTGCGGTCATGATAATGCTTTTGGCGTGCCATTGCTTGACCAATATCATCCCTGACTGTATTGTGGGCGATTTCCATGCGTTCTTGAAGTTCCCACACCCATCTGTTTGACGGCGCTTCTTTGACATTACATGGTGGTTCATACATGATGTCTAAAGGGGTTTTTGTCTCACGCCCTAACATCAGCATATTTGGTGTCATACCAGTAGTTTCTTGTGCGGAAGACCGGTATGCCATCATTACATAGGGTAAATGAATATCCCAATCAGAGTGATGCTCATTTACAAAAGCACTAAGCATGGTGGTCAATGTACGGTTGAAACGTTCAACCATGCCATCGGACTGCAGATGGTAGGGAGTAGTGCGGGTTTTCTTAATATCTAAGAGCTTGCATGTCTCCAGGAAGAGCTCACTTTCATATTGACGCCCCTGATTTGAATGTATTGTATCGGGGGACACCAAAACGTGTTATCACTTCTTCCACAATTACGGAAGCTATTGTCTTTGCCTCGATATTGGGTATAGCAAAACACTCTGTCCATTGGGTAAAATAGTCTGCAACGACTAAGATATACCTATTGCCCTTGTCAGTCTCAGGTAACTCGCCAAGAATATCAGTGGCTATCCTTTCCATTGGATATCTTGACCCCACTAGTTTCAAGGGAGCTTTGTTGGACATGGTTGGTGCCTTCCTCTTTGTGCATATTTCACAACCTGATATGTACTGACGAACATCTTTTTGTAATCCTGACCAATAATATGATTGCCTTATTTTTGAGAATGTTTTGTGCATGCCTAAATGACCAGCTGTTCTATCGTCATGACAGAATTTATGTACTACTCTCCTTTCAGCGCTCGGAATAATAGCTTGTAATTTTTCACTGTTCGTTACCAAGTCCTCCCACTTCCTACAGAGAATATCCTTTTGCAAATCCAACCTGTTCCACTGAGACCATAAGGATTTTACAGTTATTGACTCTCCTGATATATCGTTTTATTAAGGTCTTTTATGTGCGGCAACCCATTTTTTAACTTTACTGATCTCCCTATCAGAATCCTGCACTTCGCTTAATGGTACATTAGAATAGTCTTTGATACTACTTGAATATGTCTCTGCCTCTGGTTGCAAACTCAGACAAGTATGTTGGTGGTCACTCTTGCATTGCTTACAGGGCATCCTGCTTAAGCCATCAGCATTCTGATGCAATCTACCAGGTCTGGGTTTAATCTATCGGGTATGTGCTCGATGTGAAAGTCATAACAGGACAATACCCAGTCCATCGGGCTAACTGCCCTCAGGATCCTTAAAGTTCATCAACCACTTCAAACGAACTATGGTCGGTCCTTACTTTGAACTTTCCCCGTATAAATACTGACGGTAATACTTCACAAAATTCACAACAGCTAAGAGTTCCTTTCTCGTCACGCAATACTTTCTTTCCGAATTTGATAAACTTTTACTGACAAATGCTATTGGTTTTCTATTCCGCCCTGCACTGCGATAACACCGCACCAATTGCCTCATTGCTGCATCAGGTATCGAGGATAATTCTTGTTCAAAGTCAGGGTGCGCTTATATAGGTGCTGTCGACAATTCTTTCCTCAAATTTGTCAAAGGCAATTTGGCAGTTATCACTCCAAATAATTTTGCATTTTTCTTCGTAAGATCATGCAGGGGTTTTGCAATCATAGCACATTTCCACAAACATCTTCGACCGAAACTCAGTGAGGCTGCTTGGTACAGGCCAATATTTGACTGTCCTTATCTTTTCGGTGCTGGTAGCTATCCCCTTTTCTTTTGCAAATAAGGTACACTTGCGAGCTTTCAGCTTAAGACCAGTCGCTAGCAGACAATCAAACACTTGGGTCAAATTCTGGATCATATCATCTATGTTTTTCCCCACTACAATTATGTCATCTATATAAACTAGACAGATACACCACTGCAGGTTTCTGAGCACTGTCTCCATCAGACGTTCAAAGGTAGCCGGGGCATTGCAAAGCCCGAATGGCATTACCTTAAACTGATACAATCCCCGCCGTGTTACAAATGCTGTCTTGCTCCGATCATCTGGTGTCACTTCCACCTGCCAATAACCTGAGTTCAAATCAAGCGTAGAAAACAATTTAACTCCACTCAGTTGATCTAACGAGTCATCTATTCTCGGGAGCGGGTAAGCATCTTTTACCGTAACCTCGTTCAACTTTTGATAATCTATGCAGAATCTTGTGCTGTCTTTCTTTTTAGCAAGGACGACAGGTGAAGACCACGGACTTGTTGATTCTTCAATGACATTCCTTCCAAGCATGTCATCCACATGCTTGTCAACCTCTGCTTGTATATGGACCGGAAGACGTCTGGCATGCTGCTTGATGGGAGGTGCACTTCCAGTCTCTATTCTGTGTTCAATTACACTCGTCTGGCCAAGATCTGCATCAGTTGCTTCTTGGAGTCCATCCCTTCTACAGTTCTTTCATACAGGTCTTTGATATGGTCTGGCAGCCTTTGGTGTTTGTCAAAATTGNGATATGGTCTGGCAGCCTTTGGCGTTTGTCAAAATTGTTCTTGCACCCTAGCACAAACGCTATCAACAGGTAACAGGTTAGCCACTAATGTCTCCTTGTAGATCATATGAGCTTGATCTGACAAATTCATCATTCTAACTGGCGCTACTTTGTTTCCACTAACAACTGCTCTAGCTACTAAAGCACGACCAGACTCTACAAATTGATAAGAAGGCTCTATAAGACCTACTTCCGGGACTTTCTCAAACAATGGAGGCACAACATTACACATTGTGACAACTTCGCTACCTGGTGGTATGCAGACATTATCAGCAAGGGTAACCCGACAACCAATTTTCCCTTCAAGGACTGCCTCTGATTCTAAGAGTCAAAAAGACATATCTAACTACCACATCTTGATCTTGTAGGAAATCCAAACCTAGTCATACCATCTACCAGCAAAGCTTGCACAAACTTCCTTACCTAACTTCAGTGGGATGGTAACTAAACCGTTTGTCTCAGGGTGAACCGTAGCAGCCACTATTGGTTCTATAATTTAATAAAGTTTGAAGTAAACCCCACAATAGAGTCAAACGACATCAGAAGTATTATTACTCGTGTCGGCCCCTGAGTCTATCAAAAACTTAACACCTTGCCCTTAATCTCAGCAGGTATTAAACATACCAGCTCACCAACCTATATGGTAACCCCTGATTTAACCTGCCTCCTTATTCCAGCATTTGTTCTATCACGGCCATGCCGTGCAGCAGGGTGACCCTCTTTGCCTTGAGTATCTTGTTTGTTTGTCGCTCTACCCAGTGACTTCAAATACTTAAAACAGTTTGCTTTAACATGACCCTCTTTATTACAAAAGTGACACACAATTTTGTGAGTAACATTATCTCTATATATTTCATCAAGGGTTGCACTGTCAATGTATGGCGTACTTGATAATCGTCCCTGATCAGAGCTTGTCAGATCTTTTATTTCATAAATAAGCTCGTCGTCCTCAAGAAAGCTGGCGGTCCTCCTTACACTTTTCGGTTTTGCTCCAGTTCCCCTAATGACCTGTCACCTATCGTGGTATGCCTACTTTCAGGTATTCCTAAATCTCTGAATTTTGACTTTTTGATTGTGTCTGACAATCCTAAGTTTTCGTGCAATTGCTCTAATTCTTTTTGTACCGACAACATTATGAAATTAAGGGTACAGTTATTTAAACAATAATAAAAGAAATCAGTAGGCTCTAAATCACCAAAGAGGAACACAAATCTTAATCAGCAAAAAGTTTACCCAGATCCCACCGCTGCCACCAAATTTTGTAACGTGTTTTAAAAGGGGGTCCAAACCCGGTTGCTCTTGCATCATTAGGAAATCATATCACACTCCCACGCCTGCGATTGACATGCGATCCGCATGTAAATCCATAAAATACATTATAACTGCAGTAGGATTCATTAGTATTATAAAACTAGATACAGGTTGCTTATCCCTGTATTACCAAGAAAGATTTTTCCAATAATATAAATTTATAATTACACCAGGTTTCAACACAAAATCTGGTCCAATCACTACGCCCTACAAATTGTGATCTCATGAACTATTTTATCAACACAATAGTCACGTGGAGCACTAGTAGGCCTTCTATTCCTTAACAGGGGCAATCATTCAGATTTGTCAAATTGAATCTTTCGAGACTTTGAACAGGTGTTTCGTTTTTCTCTGGCCAATAGTTTCTTCTCTGTCATACTCTCTTCACCAGCAGTGTCTGTGAATGTTTTCTTCCGCATACGAATCAACATGTATGCTTGTTCACCTCCACGAGGTCCGCAGTTAACCAAATAGGTCAAATCAACATCTTTTTAATAATCGTATAAGGACCTTGCCAAAACTAGTAAATTTTGGAGATGTGCCAGGCTTCATTCGAGGAAGAAAACATTAAAACTTCTTATGATTTTTGAAATGTTGTTCCATTTCAGCATTGCGGTCAATGAAATGCTTTTGGCGTGCCATTGCTGACAATATCATCCCGACTTATTGGGCGATTTCCATGCGTCTTGACGAGATTCCCACACCCATCTGTTCTGACGGCGCTTCTTGACAATCTGGTGGTTCCATACATGATGTTAAAAAGGGTTTGTCGTCACGCCCTTAACGATTCAGCATATTTGTGTCTACCAGTAGTTTTGTGCGGCAAGAACGGTATGCCATCATGACATAGGGTAAATGAAACCCAATCAGAGTGGATGCTCATTTACAAAAGGCCACTAGCATGGTGGTCAATGTACGGTTGAAACGTTCAACCATCGCCATCCGGACTGCAGTGGTAACGGAGTGTGCGGGTTTTCTGAATATCTAAGAGTTGCACTGGCTCCAGAAAGAGCTGCACTTCCATATTGACGCCCCTGATTTGAATGTATTGATTCGGGGGACACAAAACGTGTGATCACTTCTTCCACAATACGGAAGCTATTGTCTTTGCCTCGATATTGTGGTATAGCAAAACACTCTGATCCATTTGGGTAAAATCAGTCTGCACAATCGCGTAAGATATACCCTATTGCCCTTGCAGTCCAGGTAACTCGCCAGAATATGCGCTGGCTATCCTTTCATTGAGATATCTTGACCCCATAGCTCACGGGAGCTTTGTGACATGGTTGGGCCTTCTCTTTGTGAATCACGAAGCTTGATAATGTATGACGAACATTTTTGTAATCCGACCAATAATATGATTGCCTTATTTTTGAGAACATGTTTTGTGCATTGCCTAAATGACCAGCTGTTCATCTCAGAGACAGAATTTTATGGTCACTCTCTCCTTCAGCGCATCGGAATAATAGCTTGTAATTTCTCACTGTTCGATTACCAAGTCCCCCACTTCCTAGCAGAGAAGTATCCTTTTGCAAATCCAACCTGTTCCACTGAGACCATAAGGATTTTACAGAATATGATCTCCCGATAGTATCGTTTATTAAGCTTTTATTGCGGCAAGCCATTTTTTTAACATTACTGATCTCCCTAATCAGATATGCCTTCAACTTCGCTTAATGGCTACATATAGAATAGTCTTTGATACTACTTGATATATGTCTCTGCCCTGGTTGCAAACTCAGAACAAGTATGTTGGTGGTCACTCTTGCATGCTTACAGGGCATCCTGCTTAAGCCATAGCATTCTGATGCAATCTACCAGGTCTGTGCTCGATGTAAAGTGCATTAACAGGCACAAACCTTCAGTCCATCGGTCTAACTGCCCATCAGATCCTTAAAGTTCATCACCACTTAACGAACTCATGTCGGTCCTTACTTTGAACTTCCTCCCGTTAAATACTGACGGGTAATGCTGCACAAAATTCACAAACAGCTAAGAGTTCCTTTTTCGTCACTCAATACTTTCTTTCCGAATTTGATAACTTTTTACTTGAACATGCTATTGGTCTCTTCTATTCGTTCTGCCCATGCGCATAAACACCGCACCAATTGCTCGATTCTGGCATCAGTAGCGAGGATAAATTCTTGTGAAAGTTGCAGGGAGCGCTAATATAGGTGCTGTCGATCAATTCTTTTCCTCCAATTTGTCAAAGGTCAATTTGCAGTTCATCACCTCCAAAAATATGTTTTTGCATTTTCTTCGTAAGATTCATGCAGGGGTTTGAATCATTAGCAAAATTTTTCATAACTCTCTGCAAGCCTCCAATACAAATGTATAAGGCAATACACCCGACCAAACTAATTTTCTTTGTAGATCTGTCTTCAAAGGTTTCTGAGTCACCAAAAATGAATGTTGCAAGCTGATTTCAGCTGCTTATATACCCTTTGAGGGTCACGTGATCAACAGCAGTTTCTAGATCTCCACCCGATGACAACAGTGTATTAGCTGTGAAGTTGAGTTTCTAGATCACCAGTGCTGTAGGCCTCTTGTATCATTAAAAATCATTACAATATTATCCAGGATATTCCTAAACGAAATGAATAACC
>CAJDSM010000075.1:22085-32124 GCA_903981925.1 Ostrea lurida
GGATAAATTCTGTTGAAGTCCAGCGGAGCGCAATATAGGTTTGCTGTCGACAACTTTCCTTTCCTCAATTTGTCAAAGGCAATTTGCAGTTATCACTCCAAATATGTTTTTGCAATTTTTTCTTCGTAAGATCATGCAGGGGTTTTGCAATCATAGCAAAATTTTTCATAACTCTTCTATAGTAACTGCGAACGGATAAAGACCGAAACTCAGTGAGGCTGCTTGGGTACAGGCCAAACTATTTGACTGTCCTTATCTTTTTTCGGTGCTGGTAGCTATCCCTTTTTTTTGCAAATTAAGGTACAGCTTGCGAACTTTCAGCATTAAGACCATCGCTAGCAGACATCAACACTTGGGTCAAATTCTGATCAAATCAATCTATGTTTTTTTCCCCACTACCAACTTATGTCATCTATTATAAACTAGAACAGATACACCACGCATGGTTTCTGAGCACTGTCTCCATCAGACGTTCATATAGGTCGTATCCGGGGCAGATTTGCAAGAGATCCGAATTGGGCATTACTCTATGCTAACTGATACATCCCCGCCGTGTACACAATGCTTTTGTCTTGCTTCCGATCATCTGGTGTCACTTCCAACTGCCAATAACCCGAGTTCAAACAAGCGTAGAAAACAATTTTAACTCCACTCAGTTTGATCTACGCCAGTATTATTCTCGGGAGCGGGTAAGCATCTTTTATCCGTAACCTCGTTCATCTTTTGATAATCTATGCAGAATCTTGTGCTGTCTTTCTTTTTAGCAAGGTACGACAGGTGAAGACCACGGCTGTTGATTCTTCAATGACATTCCTTCCAAGCATGTCAATCCCAATGGCTTGCACCTTGCTTGTATATGGACCGGAAGACGTCTGGCTGCTGCTTGATGGGATGGTTGCACACTTCCAGTCGCTAAGTTCTGTGTTCAATTACACTCGTCTGGGCGAAGATCTGCATCAGGTTGCCTTCTTTGGAGTCGCAATCCTTCTACCAGGTTCTTCATACGGGGTCTTTGATTATGGGTCTGGCAGCCTTCTGGTGTTTGGTCAAAATTGGTATTTCTTGCACCCTAGCAAACCGCTATCAACAGGTAAAAGGTTAGCCACTAATGCGTCCTTGTAGATCATATGGCTTGGATTCTGACAATATTAGTCAGTTCTAAAACTGGCGCTACTGTTGTTTCTCATCTAACGAACTGCTCTAGCTACCTAAAGCACGACCATGACCTCTACAAATTGATAAGAAGGCTCTAATAAGACCTACTTCCGGACTTTCTTCACACAATGGAAGGCACAGATCATGACACATGTGTGACAAACGCTTTCGCTACCTGGTGGTATGCAGACATTATCAGCAAAGGGTACGCCGACGACCAATTTTCCCTTCAAGGACCTTAGCCTTCTGGATTCTAAGTGTCAAGAAGGACATTATCTAAACTGACACATGCTGATCTTGTAGGAAATCCAGGAACGTAGGTAATAGGCCATCTACAGCAAAGCAGCAATTGTTTCACAAACTTTTCTCTTAGCCTAACCTTCAATGGTGAATGGTTAACTAAACCGGTTTGTCTTCAGGTGTGAACGCGGTTGAGCAGCCAAAGTATTGGTTTGTCTAAGATTTAATAAAGTTTGAGAGTAAGACCCACAATAGAGTCAACGACAGGTCAGAAGATATTATACCTCGAGTGTCGCCTGAGTCCTATCAAAACTTAACAACTTGCCCTTTAAGTCTCCAGCATGTATAGAGCATACCATGCCCTCACCAGGACCTTGATAGGTAACCCCTGATTGTTACCTGCTCTTATTGCCAGCCATTGTGTTCTATCACGGCCATTCGCCGTGCAGCAGGGTGACCCTCTTTTGGCCTTGAGTATCTTTGTTTGTTTGATGCCGCTCTAGACCCAGGAACTTCCATTACTTAAACGAGTTTGCTCTTAACATGACCCTGCTTTATTACAAAAGTGACACATCAATTTTGGTGAGTAACATTATCTGCTATTATAATTTCCTCAGGGCTGCACTTCAATGTATGGTGCGGTATTGATAATCGGTCCCTTGATCAAGAGCTTGTCAGATCTTTTTATTTCATAATAAGAGCCCGTCGTCCTAAGAAAGGCGTGGCGGTCTCCCCTTATCACTTTTCGGTTTTGCTCCAAGTTCCCCTAATGACCCTGTCACGCTATCGTGGTATGCCTACTTTCAGGTTTCTCTAAGTCTTCTGAATTTTTTGACTTTTTTGATTGTGTCTGACAATCCTAAGTTTTCGTGCAATTGCTCTATATTCTTTTTGTACCGACAATATATGAAAGTTAGGGTAACGTTATTTAAACAATTAATAAAAGAAATCGTAGGTCCTCTAAATCACCAAAAGAGGAACACAAATCTTAACAGCAAAAAGTTTACCCAGATCCCACCGCTGCCACCAAATTTTTGTAAGCGGTGTTTAAAAGGGGGTCAAACCCGGTTGATTCAGGATCTAGGGATTTTCATAAATTCAACAAACCTAATTATAATTTTTCCTCTTCTTGTAAATGATTTCAATAAAATGATTAATGATGGTTTTACCTCTCTAAATGATTTATATTTATGTTTGAAACTGGTTACCTTACTTTATGGGAAATATCCACACGGTGGTCGCCCTCTAATCAGTAATATTTTAATTGGTAAGCCTGCCTTATTCAGGCAAAACTTAGGCAACAAGCCCTACCCTACCAACTACCCATAGGCTGTAAAATCCCAGAAGCAGCAGTTACTGGTGTTAATGCCTTATTCAGGACGGACAGTCGACTGCGTAACCTCTGAAAGCCGTACACCTCCTAACTAAAGAAGACAACGAAACAGGCGAACCTCTAGGTTCAACCCCTAAAATGCTAAGAATTATAACAGCGGGTCAGCCTTCTAAACGAATTGGTTCTAGATATAAAATCAAACAATGTGGCAAGCCTCTAGATGATAGGCAATCCATGTGCAAGCCTCCAATACAAATTGTATAAGGCAATACCCGCCAAAACTAATTTTTGCTTTGTAGATCTGTCCTTTCAAAGGTTTCTGAGTCACCAAAAATAGATACTGTTCGGCAAGCTGATTTCAGCTGCTTATATACCCTTTGAGGTCACGTGATCAACAGCAGTTTTTCTAGATCCTCCACCCGATGACAATCAGATGTATTAGCTTGTGAAGTTGACGTTTCTAGATTCACCGATGGCTGTAGGCCTCTTGTATCATTAAAAATCATACAATATTATCCAATGGGGATTTTCCTAGAACGTAATGAATAACCACACATAATCCAACTAAGCGGTCATCACGGGATGACTTAAAGCGATTATTTGTTTTACCATATCAAGAATACCTGTATTTACTAATACGGCGGATAACGCAGGGAAGTGTGTAATGTAAACCATTTAAACTTTTTTCAATGCATTATATAGAAAAAAGTTGGACCCTGAACCTGAAAGAGCATTAATTTTACAAAAGATGATATATTTTATTTCAGTTCGGAATAAAAATTTATTGCTTCAAAATTCATTTGAAAATGTGTTTATACATTCAATGATTAGCGTGTAAATTAACAAGTATTTGGTGAATTTCGGCATTTTGCGTGTATAAAACGTATTTTAAACCTTTTTTCATATATCTGGGAAAAAAGTTGGAACATCTAGTGGTAAAATTAAACCATTAAACTATATGAAACATGAAAAACATTCAGTTCAGAACCAACTTTTATTGCTTTCAAAACGTCTTGAGAATTAAGAATTTTCACTATATTTCAAATGGCGGACGCACCCGGGAGTAAACAAAGCGCTTAGCGCCATGTGAAAGTGGTGTTATTTTAAAATCTGTTTAATATTGTTTATGATAAACACTGACAAGAAAAGAAAATCATTGCTTTACCATGAACTATTGAAGTTCAGAAATGTCCTTTCCTTGACTGACCACAAATACAGTGCTTGCAAATGACTTTTGGGCAATATAATATTGAAATTCTTAGAAGCCATTGTCTTTTATTTGTACAAACAAAGGTTATATCTACTCAATATGTCATTTGATGTGTTGTTGGAAGAATTTGTGTTGTTTAGCTATCCGATAATTGGTTTGAATACGATCTAGAGGACCTATTTCATAATTAGGAGCATGCATTTACAAGTAATAAGAAATTGCCAGGGAAAAACACAGAATTTAACAGTGACACCTACACCTCAATTTCAACAAACACCACGTAGTTAAGCATGGAGGTTTATTCATCATCATTACAAAATCATGATGATCATAAGTATATCAAAATAATCCATATTCAACATATTTTTTCAACATGTAATTCCCCTGTAAATTTAAGTTTCATCGTATAAAGACAAAAACAAATATTGTGCTGCGCTACTTCTGTTTTAAATCTTTGTAATCATATGAATTAAAATCTGATAAAATTAAATCAAGGTGTGAATGGGGATTTTAAGGTAAATTAAACATCCCGTAACTCCATTACCTCCTCGGTCCACCAAAGTATCTCGCGTATCTAATTCTACCGTATATCTCATTGTCAAACAGAGTTAATGGACTAATTATGACCGAAATAGTTGGATATGGGACATCCTGCCAAGATCAGCTCTACGCTGAATTCCACAAGGGAAGAGACAGAGTGGGCGACCTAGAGAAACCTGGCGGAGGACCATAGAAAAAGAAATAAAGAGCAGAAGACTTACCTCAGAAACGGCCCCCAAAATAGCAGCAGACCGTGCCAAGTGGAGACATCTTGCAGCCGCTTCAAGCAACAGACGGTGCAGAGAGGATTGATCAAATAGATAAATAAATGGTGGTTCAATTCAATGCTTTCAAAAGTGGCACGTGCCCGGCTTCTACGCCCATAGTTTTTGCATATGTATAGGGAAACCAATTATACATTTGTATTTCATGTATTTGGACTGTGATTAGCACTTGCATTGTATATAGTTGCATATGTATTCGCTTTACACCTGAATCATACCAGTTCCTTCAATGAATATCTACAGCTGTTCTTTAGCTTTAAAGTTACTGAAAAAAATGTATACATATACCATTCGCCATACATTTTGACTAAATGGTGTGATGTGAAACAGAATTCCAATAACGGGATACAGATATGATTTAATTCTGATCATGTCCAGCTGATTTAATATCAAGGTTTCTGTAGTCACGTCAGACATTGACTGTAGATTACAAAAAGGTCACAATGAGACTGTCCATAAAGATAAAGGTGTTCATTACTCATAACTTTGTACGAAAATTTACCGACGTCGATAAATATCTTGTTATCACGAGAAAATATATCGCCATGTTTCTTAAATTTTCGAAGATAATAATCTCGAAATGGTAATTATGAGCATGCTAATCGGCCTCCGTAGATATGGCGAAAAATCTTCATAGAAACTTCCATTGTTTAAAAAGTGGTGTCATTGTGCTTCTGTACAACCAATCATCTTACATTCTAACTTTTCGTAGCATGTACCCATGATTTCAATATCATTCCATTTTTCTCATTTATTAGAGATTTACTGATTATTTAGATATATGTCAATCCGAAATTGAACACAAGAGTAAGGTACATGATCTTGACAATGCTGCTTTAGCGTTGTCTATAATATATCTGCCATGGAAATTCCAAACTGTGTCAGTGAAATATCAAAATTGTATAGATCAATACCTGATGAAAAATCAAATTTGAAAAAGCACCAAAAACACACCCGAAACGAAAATTTCAGAAGAACATAATGAAAGACAAAAAAGTTGTTGGCCTTCAAAAATTGACACTTTAAAAGATGATGCTTTCACGTAGTAGCAAGAAACAACTGTCAAAGTCAGAAATGTTGCCATTAATTCGCACAAATTGAACGGACATTTATGTGTCAAATTCATTAAGGGCTTTAGGAATACGGAGATCTACCATGCAAATTCTGATATAACAGAGAGAACGGAAGTCTATATTCACGCAGTGATAAAAAGTAGGGACAAAGCTGATGCAATGCACACCCCCCCCCCCGACTCGAGTGTCCTGTGATGTGGTGTGTCATTGTTTTTGCTTTTTCATGGTAAGGGGGGGGGGGGTAACTAAGATCCAAGGTAACATTAATGCTCAAAATTGATGACAACATTTGGACAGTTAATGCATGGAAATTTCCAGAGAACAATCACGTTTTCATGGACGTTAATGCTCCTGTTCATCGAGCGAAAATGGTAACTATTATTGTATTTATGTGCAACATAAAGTAATTTATACCATCTATCTGTTCAATTATTGTTCAAGTATTTTTCCGGAATTTCCAATGCCACACTTGCTTTGTGTTTAGATACATGTAATTCATCCAAACTCCATACAGTGTCTATTCTCCGGGACTACTTTCCCGACGAATAATGGAGTTGTAACGTAACGGAATACTGAGCTGACCGGAGCTTGTAATTCATCAAGATATCTTGTTACATGGCTAATGTATTTCCTTCAATTGTAGCTACATGTATTTTAGTAAATTATTGTTTAAATGTTCGTATTTGATATGTTTGGCGTGTTCTTTACAGGATTGTCCAATCTTTTTGCCAATTTTTATAGTCATGTCTGCATATTTACATTATGTACATTAAGATCCTTATGAGTAATATGTTTAAAGATGGTAAATTCTTAGTTTTTGTCCTTATTTGGTAATTTTGTTTGGCATTTGAATAAATGCTCATTTACAACAACCACATGAACATTATGTTATATCTGGCAAAAAACAGAGCAGAGTAGACTCATGGATTGAGAGTGATGTTTATATACAAGAAAAGCAAGAACGATGGTATATTTACATTGCTGATAAGAAAACTGTGCCTATTTCATAAAATCCCAACGATATCTTGTGACGACAAAATATATGTGTATACATCATCAATTAAGTACATTATTGTGAAAATAGGGGACATCTTTCGTTCTATTTCTTAGATACATGTGTTTTACGTCATCACTGGACTGCACATTCTTGCGCGACCGATTTACATTATCTAGGTTATTTGTATATATATATTTATATTATTATCAAGAAATAATCCAACAATTAAAGTACATGTATTAAATTGGCGAAGTTAACAATGTGTTAAACGTATCAAACATTATTTTGTCGTTGTAATATGAAATTAAATGATAAGAAATGAATATTGTATTTTTTTCGGGTGATGAAGGTATCCGCCGCACATTGGAACGGAAAACTTTTGCGTCAATGCGCGAAACATTTCCATTCCAATGTGCGTGGATACCTTCATCGTCAGAAAAAAAAAGTTCGTTTTATATATGAATTTATAACATTTGAATTAGTTTCAAGTCTTTAGTACTTCTGTAATAAATTCCAAATAAGTAGGCCCACGAATGGTGAAAATAAGCCATGTGAAATGGTCAAAATTAAAAGTGAAATTTCAAATTGTTTTCTGCACTTGTAAATGATAATCTATGCATAATAGTTTATCAGGGTAGTAACATTTCTTATCTTACATTGGTGTATTTGAGATAACAAAACTCGGGTGCGAACTGTTTAACAGCTAATTAACAAAGACGCAATTAGATAAACCGCTACACATTGTATGACACACTGTGTGACGTTATCAGTAACCCTCAGTGGCCTCCTTCTAAGATCTGATAATAATATGTGCTTTTCTCTACCAAATTCAGACTCGTGACAACGTTCGACATGAAGACATTAACAGCATTTAGTATCTTTCTTGTGGTAAGCATAGAAGTTAGAATTATGTATAGTTCGATGTAGGTTTATTCTTTTCGCAATTTAAAGGATTGAATTTGTTTTCCTTGCCTTTCAGATAAGTTATGTAGTGTGCGAACAAGTCATGTATGATCGGAAGCATGTAAGTTACTTTTACCCAGAAATATGCTAAATATGATTCGCGGACGTGGCAAATAATTCTATTGTATAAGAAAGACTAATTCTTTTACTGTTTTGTATTTGAAATAATTTAATTTCCCCCCTCTTGAACATCACTTTTCTATTCACCACCGGGTCCACCACTAATGTGAACAAAAATAAAGTGTCAACATCTCAGATGAAAATCACCAAGCAAAAACCATTTTCTACCTACATTTAAGCAACAATTTCTTACTTTTGAAAGATGTCTCATAACTGCAACGGTGTGTGCATACAGACTAAATAACGCGGTCATATGATTGATATTGTACGTATGTATATTGTTTAGCGAAAATTCGTGTTTACCTACCTTTGCAGTTATGAGACGAGGCACATCTTTCCAAAAATAAGAATTAATTGCTAATATTTACATTTTTAAAACCCTTGTAATGTACTGAAGAGACATAATTTGTCGAAATGCGCATCTGGTGCATAAAAATTGGTACCGTATATGATTTATAATACAAAAAAAACTTTTTAAAAACTTTTGACTTTTTATCCATTTTGCTGAGCTAAGTTTACGCATTTACAGAGGCAATCAATGTATTTGATTAAATGATATTTTTTTCTTTATTGCAGCATAAAGCTATAATTATTCGACCAGGAACTGGATGCTATGAGTATCATATGAACCATCAGGAGTCTCAGGATTCATACGATGATAGTCTCAGACCGGACCTTGAGGTATGCCTGCAACCATTTTTCTTCTTTGTAATTAATTGTAACCATCACAACTGAACACATAAGTGGATACATATATACATTGAAGTCGTTAATTTTTGTAAATGTAAATATGAGAATGTTTATTTGATAAACTTTATATGTTGCACTATCAATGCAAGAAAAGTTGAAGATAACGAACAGTGATCGATTTCATAAACTAAATTCTGTACGGAATATAAATTAGGAGTTAAACACGGATCCCTGGATATACAAAGATGCCTAAGAGGAGTAAGCACCCCATGTCGACCGTTAACGTCCACTGTGATCAGTTAAATGGCGTAACATATGCGCGTCCTTCGTCAGAATCAGGAAAGACCGGCTAGCAATTGGTATGAAATGCGTCAAACAGCATTTGACCCAATGACAGGTTGTATTGGCAAACTACACTTACGTGCCAAATTAAAGGTCACAAAACAATTTTTCACTATATTTTTCATTGAAAACCATGTTTTTTTTTCAAATGAGTCTTCCAAAATCATATTTGTTTTGATATGAATGAAAATTAACCACTAAATGAAGAATTAAATGGGGACCATTACCATAATTTGGGGGGATTTTCATTCAACCTTTGCAGAAATGTGCTATCTGAAAGACAAAAGTAAGTTTTTTTTAAAACTCCTTTTCTCTATATATCCTTTACAAGAATTGATCCCAATAATTTAGTTCACTGATAAATTCATCAAAAGTTAATAATCACTGGTTGGATGAAAAATTTAAAATCATGGAAGAAACTGCAAACCTTACTTATTCTGATGGTAAAATTTCATTCGAATCTGTCCAGGAATAAAAACACAAGACCTTGTGAGGAAAAAGTTGATTTCAATGAAATATATACATGTAGTAAAAAAGTGTTTTGTGGCACGCAAGTGTAGATGTTATAACGACCATAGGATTTGTGAAATGCTGACTTTAAACGTGACTGTAATTGAAACTCCTGTACCATCAACTTGTTTGTCAGTAGCCTGCGTCGAATGTAAAACTGATTATACGCAGAACAAGTTCTTACATTGTAGTATCGAATAAACACGGTATATAGGGGATAATGGAATGTTGCTACACAAATCAACGAGGGAGAAGTTAAAATCATTCCGTTTCTCATGAAGTTGAGTTGTTAGTCTGCCGTTAATATCTATGTTCAATAAAATATCGAAGTACGAATTAGATGTGGAAAACTCTGTGGTGTCTTATTTTGAGTTAACTGGAGTATTTCAGAATACAAGTGTGCCGATATCAACCAAATGGAAATAGAATATTCTATAGAAGTATTTTTCAATTCTAGCCAAGTCCAACAAAATGTGCAAATATCAATGTTGTTTTGAAACTGCTCCCCGGCCGTGAGACAGTAGGGTAGCGACCATTCCATCAGTTAGGTCTTGGCAATAACAGTGGCGGATCCAGGATTTG
>CAJDSM010000075.1:32239-43850 GCA_903981925.1 Ostrea lurida
GCCCCCGGTAGCTCTCGGGTTTTAGAGATGCTTTAAAATTATACCTTTTAGGGGTTAATTATAGGCTATATACTTATTAACATAGATAATTAAAAGTTATAGCGATCTACAGAAACAGGGGGGTGCAAAGGGTGGGGGTCCGGGGGGGCTATCAAATCCGCCTACGGCATCAAGAATTCTCCATTTAGATTGTGGTACCATGTATCGCCTAACGCTTGTGAAATCTACAAATTCTCAAAGGGGCGTAAAAATTTCCGAACCAAACAAACATTTTTTATGTAATTCTTTTTGACTAAAGATGATCGCAGCTCTAGACTGCAGCATCTTGATATCCGCTGAGGTAGGCCATCACAGGCATCGACACACACTTGTCCCCAAGAGACATCAAAACCGCAATGGGTGCCGACGTCCCGGTGTTTAGATTGTGATCAGAACCGCGACCGGATGATGCAGCTCCACTGCTCTTCCAATAACTATTACCGGATCCCCGGTGTCAAGGCAAAACCCCGGTCATCTGGAATTGCCCAATCTATCATCGGAATGCCTTGAAATGTGTTCATATTAATAAAAGTCCTGCTCACGCGTTTCTGTGAGATTTCTTAAAAAATTACTGTAAAATGTTGCAAGTTGACAGTAAAGAGAGAGAGAGAGAGAGAGAGAGAGAGAGAGAGAGAGATGAGAGGAGAGGACGAGGTGACGAGAGAGAAGAGCAGAGAGAGAGAGAGAGAGAGAGAGAGAAGAGAGAGGGCTTTTGGAGCTTTTTAGCTCTGGTTTATACGACTTATTGGCTGCCTGACTAGTTTAGAATTAGTTGCTAACTATTTACGCAATTTATGGCTGCTGGTTATTACGGCTTCTCAGGATGCGGACTATTAACGTCGATTGTATAGGCAAGCGGACTATTATACAACTTATTGGTGCTGTTATTCGAGCTTAGTGCGCTGGCTAGGTTTATAAACGGGCTTATTGGCTGTGACCATGCACGAGCTCTATTGGGCTGTTGACTCATACCAGAGCTTGTTTGGTTGCTAACTCTACGAATGCTTATTGGCTGCTGACTGTTACCGTGTTAGGCTCTGACTTTCGAGCTATGGCTTGTGCTGTTACGAGCTTATTGGCTGTTGGTATATTCGAGCTATTATTGGCTGCTGGTTATTACCTGGCCTTACTAGGCTTATTGGCTGCTGGGGTTATTACGAGCTTTATTGGCTGCTGGTTTATTACTGCTTATTGGCTGCTGGTGATTACGGCAGTTAGTCGCTGTCATTACGAAAGTTTATTGGCTACTGGCTTTTACGGGCTACTCGTCTGCTGTAGTTATTACGAGGCCATTGTAGGACATGCGGACTATTTCAGGGCATTCTGCGGGCTATTATGAGTGAATTCTTTTGCCGTAAAATAATTCCGAGTATTACCGGCGAGATAGTGCCGTAATGCCATAATAACAGAACTTAAAACATCCAACAAAACAAAAAAGAACAAAAATACAAAAATAAATCAAATTAAAATAAATGAATTTAAAGAAAACACAAAAACATGATGTATGTTTAATCAAGATAGAAACAGCGGTATAACGGTATTAAATTCTATAAAAAAGGGTCATACAAAATATTTATACATATCAAAAAACCAACATACGTACTATCATTGTAGAGGTTAGAGTATATGTAATGTGTATCACTCTATACATGTAATAACTAACTGATCGATACAAGAGTACTATAAGTTTTGAGATCAACTTTTAAAACACAGTCTATCAACATTTCACAGAAATAAGACTTCATATAATTCACAAATGCAACTGGAAAGAGAAAATTACATATGAATATCGTATGATATACTTATATTCTCTTAAAAAAAAATCCTATCAAATCAGATACACGTTTTCTTCAAACATTCAAACCAAATTCAATCCACACTTCAATGATACATGTACATTGTTCTTCAAATTTTTTGTGACGGCAAAAATACATTCAATCTTCAGAGAACACCATATTGAAACGAATCAAATTCCTTAGACCCGAGAAAAATACACTCCTGCTTTAACACTGTCTTCGTTATATTTCAGCTCAATTCAATGAATCCATTCAAAATCCAATTTATTCACAAATCTGTACTACAAATTAGAGAATATGTTGAGCCAATGCCTCACTAGTGATACCACCGCTTTTAACTCCGATTCTCACCAAGACTAGGAAGTAAACTGTCCGAATGACAATCTAGAAAAGTGCATACCCACATTACACCAATACCTATATATGTATATAAAGCTTTTATGCCACAATATCAGTAACCTGCGATATTTACACTTGCTAGAATTATGTTAACGGAAAATGGCTAGCCAAATGTGCTACACGGAAACTGCGGCACGGACAGGGGTATAAACAGTATAACTCTTTACTGTCAATGGCAGACATACAATAGCCATTTTAATATTTAAAGGCCGACTGGGTATCAAAGCGATGGAAAACATACGTGAACCTATCCGGCATTGTGAATTATATTATGCCAACCCTACATACCTCACTCAACCAAGTTAAAATACTCACGGGACATGGGGTCAAACCTTTTGAATGAATGTTTATCTTATCGTTCTACGTTGATCACAGGCCCCCTGAGATAATCACAAGAATACACCAAAACTGAACCTTGATCTACCCCATACCAAGAAGCACAGAGACTTGGTCTCAGTGAACGTGTATAGCGATGTATACATATAAAAGAGCTGACCTTCAGTAAAAACAAAATCCAGAGGTAGGACGTTTCATTATGGTAATGACAATCGAACTAAACGGGGGAGGAAAAAATTGCACAGATAGTTCTGAATATCTCATGGTAACATGTAACATGAACTTGTACTGTCCGATTAACTTCAACGAAAACGGGCTCGTGTGACCTTATAATTCTGAGTTCGGCTTTTTTGAAGGTAGAACGCTAATCAGATGAGTGACCCACAATTACCACTGGATTTTACAATGTAACTGCATTTCGTTGTTTGAACAATATTGCCAGTTATTTGTAAGCGCTTATTTGAGGCTTTTTATAAGGAATTAATTAAGGATACAAATCGTCACCTTTTTCCATAAGCAAAAATAAGAAGAATATTAAAGGTGAGTTTTTTAATCACTATGACATTTCTTCTTTTGTTCGGTGATGTGTTTGATGTGAGTTTGAGAGGAAGAAAACTGCATTTGGAGAAACTCATTAGTGATATTCTATAGTGCTACGGTTGACCTAGTAAATGCAAACACAGAAGTCCATGCCACTGTACGGTTATATGTAATCGGAAAACCTGGAACGAAGAACTTGCACGAATTTTATGCAGTCGCCCAGCATTGCAAGTTTGAAATAATGGGGTCGAACTTTTTGGCGTCAGTATTCTATATCAACACCTAACATTTTCCAACGGAACTAACATTGCATTAAATCGGCAAGTCATATATATGTCACATAAATTTACCTTCAAAATAACAATAAATTAGGTCCTTGAAACAATAAATAAAATTGGTAGAAACAGTATGAAAAGCATAAAAGGTAGGAAGTATAGTGTTATATGAAAGACATGAGTGTGAAAATTTCATTCAGAGATTTCTCTTCCAAAAGTTTGGTTTTTTCTTTTGCGACCACCAGCTAGTTTTACTCCAGATTTGGTGTTGCCTTGAAAAAACAATGTCAACTAATCAAGAATTAAGGTACCGCATTGTGAGCCAAGAACAGATGACTAATTGTTGTTAATTAACCTGTTACTATCATTTCTATATCTAATAACATGCAACTTTCAACATAACTTTGGTTGGAAACTGGGATATTCAATGTGTACAGGAAAATCAAAAGTAATTTAACTATTTTATTCCAATGATAAACGAATGACTTGTGGGGCAAGAAATTTTTGTGAGAGGTTGGTGCTAGGAATGAATATTAGCCGATATGTTTCCTGTACTCATGTACAAATAGCTGCTGCGGTTTACAGTAATGCCGAAGTGAATGGATATTTAATTGTGGCAGAAATCCTGTTACCTGGTGATGGGAACTGGTGTTGCCCCAGGTCTGTAAAGGTAAACAAAGGTAAACAATTAAGTAAACAAAAAGATCATTCAAGAGATCAGAGTGGGAAATAAACCAGACTCTGACGTAAATCCATGAGGGTATATTACGGTAATGTCATAACATCAGTAATCCAAGTGAATAAATTCAACATTTTTTCCCCTTACCCATTTATTAACTTTTCATTAGGATGATTTTCTATTGCTTACGAAATAACAAGATTCGTTTTATGCAAATCAATATGGGGAAAATCCCCAAAACAAAACTAAATGATAAAAAACAAAAAGAAAAAGATACATTCCAAATAAAACAAAACAAAATGTATATATATTTAAATTTTGCTTGAATACACAGTCTAAAAAGAAATAAAATCTACTTTGATGGGCTTATATCCTCAACATAATACAGAACACTAAAGAGTGGGTGACATGAGCATGTGGTATTCCTAAAAACAAAAGTGGGAAGAAATTATTTGTTGTGTACATACATTCTTATTGCAAAGCAAGAAAACGTTTAGCATCTAAACAACTAGCAATACAGACAATATTAGTACAGTGCTAGTATTGGTTGTTATTTGCATGCCAAGACATTTTTTAATCTGCCTTAGATATTTTACATAGTCCTCACAGGAATCTGCCAACACCAGGACCACTTTTCGAACTTCACTATACATAATATCTATAAAAACTTGTCAAAAGATTGCCTGGAATCTAAACATATTTTGACATCTTAATTTCTTACAGGCTGGGTAAGTAAATAAGTTAAATATATAGCTTTAATGAACATCCCTGGCACTATTACTTAATAATGCATATTCTCAAAAATGATATATTTTTAAAAAAAGTGGAACAGCAATCAAAATTCTGCGGTCATAGCATCTATAAAAAGAAATGGAAACACCACCAAGCATTTAACACATCCCAAATTGTTTCCTGAACGTAATTCAATTTTACAATTTACTTCCTCACTACCAGAAAATGTGAACTAATACGGGCTTTCTTTCTAAATCTTAATTTATTCATTAAATGGTAAAGTGTCCATCTTTTGAAATTTGTTGATGAATCAATCAAACTTAAATTACAAGAATATTCAAATTATGCATATAGGTGATATATTATTCAGCTCAACTTTATTTTCGCTGTTTATCAAACAAATGGGTTCTGCATTATAAATACCAGGTCCATGTGGACACACACTGCTCACAGAGTCAAATTGGTCCCACTTGTGTTCATTCAGAAGATTTTTAGAAGATGATTTTGATCACATTTAATGACCCCACCCTCGCCCCCTTATTAGATAATGATGTTGCTGACCAAATTTTGAATCTGCACAATATTGATGTATCTTTATCATATTACTTCAATATGTTTTACATTTTTATGAACAATGTAAAATTTGACAACTCCATACACCTGGTTGCATGATTTGAAGGGACTTGGAATATTTAATACCTGCGGACTGGTGACTGTTTGCAGTATTACATTGAAAACTGTGCTCCTGTTGTTTTGGTACGAAAATAACAAAATTGTTTCCCTGGATATTGCAATGTAAAGATTGATCCAACATCAAGGGGCTCATCATCCTTGATCACTCCAGGGCATGATTTGAATATATACATTACGCAAGGGATGCTTGCTATCAAATGATCATCACTGAGCCTAGCAGTTCATGAAAGATAACATGTTTTCAAGACTTGTCTACTGTATATTCCCGAGTAAAACTTTTTGATCCCTCTTTGGTAGCCCTCCCTACCCCTGGAGCCAACAAACTAATTGTGAACCTGGACTTACCTTGATGATTGCTTTGTATACCAATACGACTATCTCCAACATTTCTCATTACATTACATAAAATTGTGCTCCCCTTTTATGGACCCCACCCTATAGCTATGGATAAAACTTTAATTGATTTAAAAAACTTTGAAATCTGCCTCTACCTAAAAGTGCTGTGGATATCAGTGTGACAAATCATGGTCTGCTGTTCTTGAGAAGATCTTTTAAGATTTGTTTTCTAATTCATGTGAAAAATGTAAACCCCCCTCCTTGGAATCCATTGATTTGGACAAACTCTAATCTCATTATGTAGAAAGTTTCCATATTAATTTTCATCTTTAATGGCCCAGTGGCTCTACAAGATAGATTTTTCAATGACCCCAACCGTGATTCCCCATCACCAAAGATACAAACTGTGCTGTGTTTGGTTAGCACAGGGGTCACACGTCTCGGAAAGAGGATGAAATGGTGAAGTTTACAATGTTTGAAAGACAACAAACAAAATTTTGATCAGAAAACTCTGACCAGGTGAGCCTAAAACCTGAATCAAAATGAAACATCACTTGCTTCTAGCAGGGATTTTTAATTGGACGTGTCCTAATTGACCAATATTCAGTATCATCATCTGCATTGTAATTTCTAAGAAACAGCAAAGAAACGCCCTCACAAAACATAAGGTTCAGCCAGCATTCTTTGCAAGCATCTCACAATTACGTGGATCCTACTCTGCACATGGTTTGTTGGTATAGCAGCCATTCTATTCAGAAATATGAAAGGGCTTTTTAGAAAGATGAAATACAAATAAATTCATTCAAAAGAACTCAGACATTACCCAGAATTTTTCATCAGCCATTCCCAACATCTACGTTTGATATCATACACAATATTATGGTAGTCAAACTCGTTTCCTCTAACTTGATGGGAACTCGGAGAAAAAACTTTGAGATACCCATTGGTTTAAGATATTGTGATTAAATGTAGGTAAATGCTGTGTTGGGATTTCCAATCTCACTTCAACATATCCATGGATGGAGACATCATGCAATGTTCGAGATAATTAAGTTCAACTATACGTTATAAAAATACAAGACTAGTATAATGTAAAAAAGTTATTGGTAACCATCAAGCTAATATAACCCGAAATCAGTCACTTCTATGTTTTTCAAATGTTTTCCTTACAACCACACACTATTAGTTGCAATGCCATGAATGCGTATAGCAAGTAATTCTCTACATTCTATTTCCAACAAACTCAGGTTAAAAAGACGAGTGAAAGCCTACTACAGGTGAAATCTGTCTTACTGCCTTCGCAGCTTTACAGAGCAACACCAAGTGCCTGCAGCATACAAATAAGCCATGTTCATCTCGTTTGATGAAACAACAAATAAGCAAATGACATGGAAATTCTCATCTTTGATATGGAAAAGAAGTACACTATTTTCAAATAATTTCCAACCTACAACTGTTAACATTGAAGTGAGAAGTAGTAGTTGTATACAAACTCTTTCAAATTGAGTACGCCCACTGGTGGCTCTTGCATGAAGAACTCTGAATTAGACAAATGTTGTCCTTGCTATGAATGTAGGTCATGTGTCACTTGATTCGATTCATAGAAAGTCATGCCAGGTCTAATGCGTTTGTGACACATGATACATAACAGGTCAAATCATCTAACACATTAGGATATGACATGATTCATATAAATCATCTCATGCATTTGTGGCATATTTATTGTCTTACACATGTGATATATGAATTCTTTGCCAGTAAAGTCATGCATCATGGCAAATGATTTAGTAGGCAAGTTGTCTGATGCATATGAGGATATGAGTCACAGTAGATGAATTATCCAATGTAGTCAATAGTGCATAGTCTAGGCTCTGCACCAATTGGTGTCTGGAAGCACTCTTGCTTCTCAACCCACTGCGTCCTGAGTTTGATCCCGTTGATCGGCAGTGGTTGGTTATAATGTGAAAAGGTGGTCACCCACTCCTCCGGTTTCCTCCGATACATGACCCTCTAGAACGACATCTGCACACCAAGGAACCAACTGGAGAGACGCTCTCGAGATTTCATGGTTATCCTTGTATTGTAACGTATATTTGAATGTTTATACCCGCCAAAAATATTACTAAACCACTTAATCTACAGTGTATTATGTGACTTGCTATTGAATCATGTCACTTGCCTTAAAACGTTGTTAAAGATTCCATGGCCCATTAACTTTAGATGAGTTTAAGGACCTGCTATTGAACCATGCATTTGGTCTTTAGACTACTTTTAAGTAAACACACACAAATTGATATACACACAGCATAGGTGGTTGGCCTGAAACTTTAACAAAAGTTTTTAAAAAAGAAGATAAAAGGTTTGAATCTTGTCACGTCCATTAAGATGACTTAATGACCTGCTAGTGAATCCTAACTGTCAATGGCAGTTCGGATGACAAACTTGATCATGAGATAAAACCACATCAAAGACATTAGATGACTCAACTTGCTGATGATTCCTTATAGGATCCTAGTGGATATTGACCAGACGCCATGCTTCAGCAAGCATAATAACTGTTCGTGGTAAGATGTACAGCCTAATAAACTATAGGTAACATTAGTGGTCTACTCACCTCGTTGTTGCTTCCTAATATTTAACTGCAACAAATTAGATTATCTTAAACATGCAGTCATGATTTAAAGAATTGCACTTTTCCTACTAAGTGCAATGTACTTTCCTTATTGATATATTCGTTAAAGAACCTTTTGAATGAATGTATCAAGGTCATTATATTAAACTAGAAGCATTTACCAATGTGTTCACTAGTACTGTACAGTAGTTCATCCTTTGGAGCAAGACAACCTCTAATAGTGCCCCTGGACCTTTATTTCAACTCTCAAAGAGAGAGCCAACCAATTTTCAACATAGCATAATCTTACCTTATCAATATCATAGTATTTGCAGATCTCAAAAATAAATGGTTTTATACACATAAAAGAAACAAAATTAACACTTGAACAAAGATCAGTTTCCCGAAGTAATGAATTATCACTGAGCCCCGGCGCAATTATCCTGCAAAAAAGGCTTAAGTAGAACTGTAGAGAATGATTTTCAGAATCCTTCATTTAAAGTATGGAGCAATATATTATTTGTCATTATAGATTCTTACGATATGAGGACAGATGGAACCAGGTGTGTTGTTACAGGGACAGGAGGACCAGGTGATGTTACAGAGGGGAGAGGACCCAGGTGATGTTACAGAGGAACAGGTGAATGTTACAGAGGGGAGAGGACCACGGTGATGTTAAGCGAGGACGCAGGTGATGTTTACACGAGGACATTTCAGAGGTGAGTAGGGACAGAGGACATGGTTAGCAGTAGGAGGACCAGGTGAGTTACAGAGGACAGAGGACCAGGTGATGTTACAGAGGACTGGTTGGTTTTTAAGAGGACAGAAGGACCAGGTGATTGTTACAGAGGGGATGAGGACCAGTGATGTTACACGAGGACCAGGTGGGATGTTTACAGAGGAGAGGACCAGGTGATGTTAACAGAGGACAGAGGACCAGGTGATGTTACAGAGGACCAGGTGATGTTACAGAGGGACCAGGTAATGTTACAGAGGACAGAGGACCAGGTTTGATGTTACAGAGACGGAGAGGAGACAGGTGATGTTAGAGAGGACTAGGTGATGTCTCAGGGGAGAGGACCAGGTGAAGGACATGTGGGTTACAGAGGACCAGGTGGATGTTACAGAGGGGAGAGAGACCAGTGGATGTTACAGAGGGGAACAGAGGAACCAGTGATTATACAAGGAGAGGACCAGGTGAATAGTTACAGAGGACCGAGGTATCGAGGAGTGGATGTTACATGAGGACCAGGTGATGTTACAGAGGACCAGGTGATGTTACAGAGGGCAGAGACCAGGTGATGTTTACAGAGGACAGAGGAGGACCAGAGTGATGTTAAGAGGGAGAGGACCAGGTGTTGTTACAGGAGGGACAGAGACCCAGTGATGTTTACAGAGGACCAGGTGATGTTACGAGGACAGAGGACCAGGGTTGTTACAGAGTGACCAGGATATGTTACAGAGGACAGAGGACCAGGTGATGTTACAGGAGGACAGAGGACCAGGTGATGTTAACGAGAACAAGGACCAGGTTGATGTTACCGAGAGGACAGGTGATGTTAGCAGAGGACAGGCCCTTCTCTTAATGAGACATGAAACCTCTATTACACGAACCTAAGTGAGGAAAACAAAACCCAGTCTGATGCAGCAGGTACACATATAAACGTTTTAGCAAAAGCTAGGGGGAAAATAAAAAGTCCCGCGGAAATGGAAATTGACAACTAGAAAAAAAGAGAATGTCAGGAAAAGAGTATGTGTCAATCTAAAGGCCAAATGTTTCTAGGAAGAACAATTCAACCAATAAGTTGCAAAACGACAGTTTAAACTGTTCTCAGCTTATCACAGAAGAGAATTGAAGATGGATTTTTTCACAAAATTTGGTCAGTTAAAGGCTTTGTTCTAACACATTTTGGTTTTTTTTGATCAGGCAGAAACTAATGCGTATTGATCGTGTAAAAGGATTAAAAAGGAGTAAAAAATGGTAAATTGTAAAAAAACATAAAATGAATATAATTGTCGTTATTTGTGAAGTTGGTCTGCCCAGAAGAAATCTGATAATCATACACATCGAAATATACCAACATTCCTGATGACGTTTCCGATAACGTCGACAACGTCAGAAGACGACGGTCACAATGCTATAGGCACAGCAAGTGAAACAGTAGAAGAAAAAATACACATTCTATTACTTAAGTATATTCTTATGAACTGCTGTATTATTATTTTTTTTTACTTTTCTAGTTTATATGTCTTGAAAAATTTGAATTTTCATTGTGGCTGTTATCATATTTGAAATTTTTGTCGTGAGGCCCCTTGGTAACTTGCGTGTGAGCACTGCCGCGATAGCTTCCGAACGAGTTAAACTAGGGTCATATGAATAGAGCGGGGCTTAAATCGAATTTTTGGTCTTCCCGACACAAGAAATTCAACGAAACTGTATTTATTTTAGTGTTGGAGTAAGAAAAACAGTAATTAATCATATTTTGGTAACAAATATTTTAATTTAATAATCATTATAATCTAGCATTTCATGGCATTCTAAGGTGAATAAAAATATTGAGATTTTGTTAGAACATATATGCCTGTTAAGATTAATGAAGGTAGCAAAGTTGCACTAAGGAAAAACATAACCCAAAAAAAATGACAGATAAACATTGGCAGACAAACAACCAAGACATCGAGGAGAAATGTGAATCCTTCCAGTGCTTTCGTTCACAAAGGTAGAAGTCCATGTGCAGTGTTAGAAAACCTATTGTGTATGCATGAGGTAAGGAAAAAACAGGTTGCTCAAAGTTTTCTCAGGAAAAGGAAAAGAGTACACAACCAACTCCTAATCTCCCATGTACTATGTAAAACCCAGAAGAGCTGATATCCTTCAAAGATTAATTAATGCATTTTATTAAGTGCGAAAACTTTATCGGGAAAATGTTAAAAGAACTAGCAGAGAACCAAAGAAGTTTTTTGTTGAAAGAATTTATCATCTTTTTACCAGATGCCAGCCCTAGGAACACTTTAAGGTCAGGTTTTGCAACAACGGGAGATAAACTGCTGGATGTACCCCGTACATTTCCCGCTTATGGACGTTCTACAATGGAAAAAGTGCGTTACCCACATTAATGACGTCACAATGAAAAGATGCGTACGACCTACGTAGAGCTCTGCATCAGCAGGTCCA
>CAJDSM010000075.1:43875-61035 GCA_903981925.1 Ostrea lurida
TTAAATCCGCCTACGCATAAGAATTCTCATTTAGATTGTGGTACATGTACCTCGCCTAACGCTTGTGAAATCTTCAAATTCCAAAAAGGGGCGTAAAATTCCGAACAAACAAAACATTTTTTATGTATCTTTTAGACTAAAATGATCGCAGCTCTAGACTGCAGCACCGATATCCATGAGGTAGGCCATCACAGCATCGACCACCTGTCCCAAGAGATCAAAACCGCATGTGCCGACGTCCCGGTGTTTAGATTTGATCAGACCGCGACCGGATGTGCCAGCTCCACTGCTCTTCCAATGACTTCCGGATCCCCGGTGTCAGGCAACCCCTCATCTGGAATGCCCAATCCTTCATCTGGAATGCCTTGAAATGTGTTCATATTTAATAAAGTCCTGCTCACGTTTTGTGAATTCTTAAAAAATTATGTAAAATGTTGCAAGTTGACAGTAAAGAGAGAGAGAGAGAGAGAGAGAGAGAGAGAGAGAGAGAAGAGGAGAAGAGACGAGAGAGGAGAGAGAAGAGAGAGAGAGAGAGAGAGAGGCTTTTGGAGCTTTTTAGCTGCTGGTTATTACGAGCTTATTGGCTGCCTACTAATTACGAATTAGTTGCTAACTATTACGAATTTATTGGCTGCTGGTTATTACGGGCTTTTAGGATGCGGACTATTACGGGCTATTGTATGCGGACTATTACAAGCTTATTGGTTGCTGGTTATTCGAGCTTATTGGCTGCTGGTTATAACGGGCTTATTGGCTGTTGACCATTACGAGCTTATTGGCTGTTGACCATTACGAGCTTGTTGGTTGCTAATCTTTACGAGCTTATTGGCTGCTGACTGTTACGTGCTTATTGGCTGCTGACTGTTACGAGCTTATGGCTTGTGACGATTACGAGCTTATTGGCTGCTTGATGTTATCGAGCTTATTGGCTGCTGTGTTATACGAGCTTATTGGCTTGCTTGAGCTATTATTGGCTGCTGATGCTCTTATTGGCGCGCTGGTTTATTACTAGCTTATTGGCTGCTGGTTATTACGGGCTATTGTCTGCTGTCTATTACGAGTTTATTGGCTGCTGGCTTTTACGGGCTACTGTCTGCTGATTATTACGGGCCATTGTAGGCATATGCGGACTATTACGGGCTATTGCATGCGGGCTATTATGAGTGAATTCTTTGCCGTAAATAATTCCGAGTATTACCGGCATATGGCCCGTAAGCCATAATAACAGAATTACAAAACATCCAACAAAACAAAAAAGAACAAAATACAAAAAATAAATCAATTAAAATAAATGATTAAAGAAAACAACAAAAACAATGATGTATGTTTAATCAAATATGAAACAGCGGTATATTAAATATCTATAAAAATAGGTCAACAAAATACTTTGTACATATTCAAAAACCACATACGTACATATTTAGAGGTTAGAGTATATGTATGTGTTCACTCTATCCATGTCAATAACTACTGATCGATACAAGAGTACTATAATTTTGTCAACTTTTAAACATGTCTCAACATTTCACAGAAATAAGACTTCATTATAATTCAAATCTACTGGAAAAGAAAATTACATATGAATATCGTATGATATACTTATATCTCTCTATAAAAAAAATCTATCAAATCAGATACACGTTCATTTCAAACATTCAAACCAAAATTCAATCCACACTTCAATGATACATGTACATTGTTCTTCAAATTTTGTGACGCAAAAATAACATTCAATCTTCAGAGAAACCATATTGAAACGAATTCAAATTCCTTAGACCCGAGAAAAATACACTCCGCTTTACACTGTCTTGTTATTTTTCACTCAATTCAACTGAATCCATTCAAAATCCAAATTTTATCACAATCTGTCTACAATTAGAGATCTGTGAGCCAATGCTCACTAGTGATACCCCCGCTTTAAACTCCGAATTCTCAGCAAACAGGAAGTAAATGTCCGATGAATCTGAAAATGCATCCCACATTACACCATACCTATATATTATAATAAAGCTTTATGCACAATATCAGTAACCTGCGATATACACTTGCTAAGAATTATGTTACGGAAAATGGCTAGCACAAATGTGCTACACGGAATTGCGGACGGACAGGGGTAAAACAGTATAACTTCTGTCATGGCAGACATACAAAGCCATTTTATTTTAAGAGCCTGATGGGTATCAAAGGATGGAAACACATACGTGAACCTACCGCATTGTGAATTATATTATCCAACCCCTACAACCTCACTCAACCAAGTTAAATACTCACGACATGGGGATCAAACTTTTGAATGAATGTTTATCTTATCGTTCTACGTTGATCACAGCCCCAGGATAATGCTACACAAAATAAACCTTATTCCCCATCACCAGACACAGAACTTGGTCTCAGTGAACGTGTACATGTATACATATAAAAAGAGCTGTCCTTCAGTAAAACAAAATCCAGAGGTAGACTTTCATTATGGTAATACATCGAACTAAACGGGAAAAAAATTGCAGATAGTTCTGAAATCTCATGGTACATGTACATGACTTTGTATTGTCCGATTACTTCAACCGAAACGGGCGAGTGACCTATAATTCTGTACACTTTTTGAGGTATGAACGCTATAGAGAGTGACCAAAATTCCACTGGATTTACAATGTAACTGCATTTCGTTGTTGACAATATTGCAGTTATTTTTAAGCTTATTGAGGCTTTTATAAGGAATTAATAGGGATACAAATCGTATCACCTTTCATAAAGACATAAAATAAGAAGATATTAAAGGTGAGTTTTTAATCATATGACATTTCTCTTTTGTTCGTGATGTTTTTGATTGTGATTTGAGGGAAGAAACTGCACTTGGAGAAATCATTAGTGATTCTATAGTGCCGTACCCTGTAAATGAACACAGAAGTCCATCCTGACGGTTATAGTAATCGGACAACGGGAACGAACTTGCCGAATTTTATGTCGCCCAGCATGCAAGTTTGAAATAATGGGGCAACTTTTACAGTATTCTATATCAAACACCTAACATTTCCAACGAACTCATGCATTGAAATCCAGTCATATGTCACACTGTTTACAAAATAAACATAACATTGGTCCTTGAACAATAAATACAAATTGGTAGAAAAGTATGAAAGCATAAAAAGGTAGAGATATGTTTTATAGTGAAAGACTTGGTGAAGATTTCATTTCAGGATTTTCTTCCAAAAAGTTGGTTTTTCTTTTGGACCACCAGGCTTTTTCTCCAGTCTGGTGTTGAACCCTTGAAAAACAATGTCAATAATCAGAATTAAGGTACCGCATTGGAGCCAAGACAGATGACTAATTGTTGTTAATTACCTGTACTATCATTTCTATACAAAACATGCAACTTCAACATACTTGGTTGGAAACTGGGATACAATGTGTACAGGAAATCAAAATAATTTAACTAGTTTATCCAATGATAAAACGAATGACTTGTGGTGCAAGAAATTTTTGTGAGAGGTTGGTGCTGAATGAATATTGCGGATATGTTTCCTTATACATGTACCAAATAGCTGCTGGTTTACAGTATGCGAAGTAATGATTTTAATTGTGCAGAAAATCCGTGTTACCTGGGATGTGACTGGTGTCTGCCCCCAGGTCTGTAAAGGTAAACAAAAGGTAAACAAAAGGTAAACAAAAGATCATTAAGAGATCAGAGTGAAAAAACCAGACTCTGTAAACCATGAGGGTATATTACGGTATGTCATAACATCAAGTTAATCCAAGTGAATAAATTCAACATTTTTTCCCCTACCATTATTAACTTTTCATTAGATGATTGTTATATGCTACGAAAATAACAAGATTCGTTTTATGCAAATCAAATAGTGGGGGAAAATCCCCAAAACAAAACAAATGATAAAAACAAAAAGAAAAAGATACATTCAAATAAAACAACAACAAAATGTATATATATTTAAATTTTGCTTGAATACACAGTCTAAAAAGAAAATAAATCTACTTTGATGGGCTATATCTCTCAACATAATACAGAACACTAATGAGTGGGTGACATGAGCATGTGGTATTCTAAAAACAAAAGTGGGAAGAAATTATTTGTTGTGTACATACATTCTTATTGCAAAGCAGAAAACGTTTAGCATTACACAAACTAGAATTAGCAGACAATATGTACAGTGTAGTATTGTGTTATTTGCATGCCAAAGATTTTTAATCTGCTTAGATATTTTACATAGTCCACAGGAAATTGCAAACCAGGGACCACTTTTCAGAATTCATTATACATAATATCTATAAAAACTTGTCCAAAAGATTGCCTGAATCTAAACATATTTTGACATTGCTTAATTCTTACAGGCTGGGTTAAGTAAATAATGTAAATATATAGCTTTAATGAACATTCCCTGGCACCTTAATAATGCATATCTCAAAATATATATTTTAAAAAAAGTGGAACAGCAGATCAAAATTCTCGGTCATAGCATCTATAAAAGAAATGGAAACACCACCAAGCATTTAACACATCCCAAAATTGTTCCTCCGAACGTAATTCAATTTTACAATTACTTCCTCACTACCAGAAAATGTGACTAATACGCTTTCTCTAAATCTAATATTCATTAATGGTAAAGTTTCCATCTTTTGAAATTGTGATGAATCAATCAAAATTAAATTACAAGAATAATTCATAATTATGCATATAGGTATATATTATTCAGCTCAACTTTATTTTCGCTGTTATCACAAAATGGGTTCTGCATTATAATACCAGGTCCATTGGCCACACTGCTCACCAGAGTCAAATTGGTCCCACTGCTGTTCATCAGAAGATTTTTAGAAGATGATTTTGATCACATCTAATGACCCCACCCTCGCCCCTTATTAGATAATGACTTGCTGACCAAATTTGAATCTGCACATAATATTCTAATATTACTAATATGTTTTGTACATTTTTATGAACAATGTAAATTTGACACTCCATACACCCTGGTCATGATTTGAAGGGACTTGAATATTAAATACCTGAGGACTGTGACTGTTTGCATATTAACATGAAAAACTGTGCTCTGTTGTTCTTGGTACGAAATAAAAAAATTGTTTCCTGTATATTGCAATGTAAAAGATTGATCCAACATCAAGGGCTCATCATCCTTGACCCTCCAGGGCCATGATTTGAATATATACATTACCCAAGGATGCTTGCCTATCAACATGATCATCACTGAGCCTAGCAGTTCATGGAAAGAAACATTTTTCAAGACTTTTTACTGTATATTCCCCGAGTAAAACTTTGATCCCCTTTGGTAGCCCTACCCTACCCCTGGAGCCACAACTGAATTGTGAACCTGGACTACCTGATGATGTTTGTATACCAATACGACTATCTCCCAACATATTCTCATATACATGTACATAAAATTTTGCTCCCCTTTTATGGACCCCACCCTATAAGCATGGATAACTATGATTTAAAAACTTGAATCTGCTCTACCTAAAGATGCTTGCATATCAATGTGACAAATCATGGCTCTGCTGTTCTTGAGAAGATCTTTTAAGATTTTTTCTAATTTCCAATGTGAAAATGTAACCCCCCTCCTGGAATCCATGATTTGGACAAACTTAAATCTCATTATGTAAGAAAGTTTCCATATAATTTCATCTTTAATGGCCCAGTGGCTCACAAGATAATTTTTCAATGACCCCAACCGTGATTCCCCCATCACCCAAAGATACAAACTGTGCTGGGTTTGGTTAGCACAGGTGCAACAGTTCTGGAGAAGAGGATGAAATGGTGAAGTTTACAATGTTGAAGACAACAAACAAAATTTTGATCAGAAAAACTCTGACAGGTGAGCTAAAACCTGAATCAAATGAAATCATCACTGCTTCTACAGGGATTTTATTGGAGGTGTCCTAATTACAATTCAGTATCATCATCTGCATTGTAATTCTAGAAACAAGCAAAGAAACCCCTCACAACATTAAGTGTCAGCAGCATTCTTGCAAGCATCTCACTTACGTGGATCCTACTCTGCACAATGTTTGTTGGTATAGCATGCAATTCTATTCAGAAATATGAAAGGGCTTTAGAAAGATGAATACAAAATAAATTCATTTCAAAAGAACTCAGCATATACCAAGAATTTTCATCAGCCATTCCAACATCTACTTTGATATCATACACAATATTATGTAGTCAAACCTCGTTATCTCTAACTTGATGGGACCTCGAGAAAAAACTTTTGAGATACCCATTAGGGTTTAAGATATTGTGATTAAAGTAGGTAAAGCTAGTAGTTGGGATTTCCATCTCACTTCAACATATCCATGGAATTGGAGACATCATGCAATGTTCGAGATAATTAAGTTCAACTATACGTTATAAAAATACAAGACTGTATATGTAAAGTTATTGTAACCATCAAGCATAATATAACAGAAATCAGTACACTTCTATGTTTTCAAATGTTTACTTACACCACACACTATTAGTTGCAATGCCTGAATGCGTATATGCAAGTTAATTCTCTACATTCTATTTCCAACAAACTCAGGTTAAAAAGACGAGTGAAAGCCTACTACAGGTGAATCTGTCTACTGCCTTCGCAGCTTTACAGAGCAACACAGTGCTGCACATACAATAAGCACTGTTCATCTCGTTTGATGAAAACAACAAATAAGCAAATACATGGAAATTCTCATCTTTGGATATGGAAAAGAATACACTATTTTCAAATAATTTCCAACCTTACAACTGTTACAGATTGAGAAGTAGTAGTTGTATACAAACTCTTTCAAATGAGTAGCCACAGTGGCTCTTGCATGAAGAACTTCTGAATTAGACAATGTTGTCCTGCTATGAATCATAGGTCATGTGTCATGATTCGATTCATAGAAAGTCATGCCATCTAATGCGTTTGTGACACATGATACATAACAGGTCAAATCATCTAACACATATGACATGATTCATAATAAATCATCTCATGCATGTGGCATGATTTATTGTCTTACACATGTGATATATGATTCTTTGCCAGTAAAGTCATGCATCATGGCAAATGATTTATAGCAAGTTGTCTGATGCATATGAGATATGAGTCACAGTAGGATGAATTATCCAATGTAGTCAATAGTGCATAGTCTGGCTCTGCACCAATTGGGTGTCTGGGAAGCACTCTTGCTTCTCACCACTGCGTCCTGAGTTTGATCCCGTGATCGGCAGTGGTTGTAATAATGTGAAAAGGTGGTCACCCACTCCTCCGGTTTCCTCCGATACAATGACCCTCTAGAACCGACATCTGCACACCGAAGGAACCCAATGGAGAGACGCTCTCGAGATTTCATGGTTATCCTTGGTATTGTACGTATATTTGAATGTTTATACCCGCCAAATATTTACTAAAACCATTAATCACATGTATTAGATGACTTGCTATGAATCATGTCACTTGCTTTAAATAACTTGTAAAGATTCATGCCACATACTTTAGATGATTTTAAGACCTGCTATGAACCATGCTATTTGTCTTAGACTACTTTTAAGTAACACACACAAATTTGATAATACACCAGCTAGGTGGTGGCCTGAACTTTAACAAAAGGTTTTTAAAAAAGAAGATAAAGGTTATGAATCTTGTCACGTCCATAAGATGACTTAATTGACCTGCCTAGTGAATCCTAACTGTCACATGCATTTCGATGACAACTTGATATGAATAAAACCACATCAAAGACATTAGATGACTCAACTTGCTATGATTCCTATAGGATCCTGTGATTGACCAGACCATGCTTCAGCAATCATAAGTACTGTCAGTGGTAAGATGTAAAGCTAATAACTATAGGTAACATAGTGTCTACTCACCTTCGTTGTTGCTTCCAATATTTAACTGCAACAAATTAGATTATCTTAAACATCAGTATGATTTAAAGAATTGCACTTTTTCTACTAAGTGCATGTACTTCCTTATTGATATAATTCGTTAAAAGAAAAACTCTTTGAATGAATGTAATCAAGGTCATTATTAAACTAAAGCATTTACAATGTGTTCACTAGTACTGTACAGTATTCATCCTTTTGAGCAGACAACCTCTATAGTGCCCCTGGGACTTTTTTCAACTCTCAAAAGAGAGCCACCAATTTCAACATAGCATAATTTACCTTATCAATATCATAGTATTTGCAGATCTCAAAAAATAAAGGTTTTATACACAAAAAGAAACAAAATTAACCTTGAACAAAGATCAGTTCCCGAAGTAATGAATTATAATGAGCCGGCCATTCCTAGCAAAAAAGGCTTAAGTATGAACTGTAGAGAATGATTCAGAATCCTTAATTTAAAGTATGGAGCAATAATTATTTGTCATTAAGATTTTACATATAGAGGACATGAATTTACATATGATACAGAGGACCAGGTGATTGTTACAGAGGGGAGAGGACCAGGTGATGTTACAGAGGACCAGATGTCGAGGGAGGACCAGGTGATGTTACAGAGGACCAGGTGATGTTACAGAGGACAGGTGATGTTACAGAGGACAGAGGACCAGGTGATGTTACAGAGGACCGAGTGATGTTACGAGGACAGAGGACCAGGTGATGTTACAGAGGACTAGGTGATGTTACAGAGGACAGAGGACCAGGTAATGTTACAGAGGGGAGAGACCAGGTGATGTTACAGAGGACCAGGTGATGTTACAAGGGAGAGACCAGGTGATGTTCAGAGGACAGAGGGACCAGGTGATGTTACAGAGGGACCAGGTGATGTTACAGAGACCAGGTATGACAGAGACAGAGGACCAGGTGATGTTACAGAGGACAGAGGACCAGGTGATGTTACAGAGGACAGGTGATGTTACAGAGGGTGAGAGAACCAGGTGATGTTACAGAGGACCAGGTGATGTTACAGAGGGGAGAGGACCAGGTGATGTTACGAGGGAGGCAGGTATGTACAGAGAGAGACCAGGTGATATTACAGAGGACCAGGTGATGTTACAGAGGACAGAGGACCAGGTGATGTTACAGAGGACCAGGTGATGTTACAGAGGACCGAGTGATTTACAGAGGCAGAGACCAGGTGATGTTACAGAGGACAGAGGACCAGGTGATGTTACAGAGGGGAGAGGACCAGGTTTGTTACAGAGGACAGAGGACCAGGTGATGTTACAGAGGACCAGGTGATGTTACAGAGGACAGAGGACCAGGTGTTGTTACAGAGGACCAGGATATGTTACAGAGGACAGAGGACCAGGTGATGTTACAGAGGACAGAGGACCAGGTGATGTTACAGAGAACAGAGGACCAGGTGATGTTACAGAGGACAAGGTGATGTTACAGAGGACAGGCCTTCTCTTAATGAGCAGAAACCTCTATTACAGAACCTAGTGAGGAAAACACCCAGTCTGATGCAGCAGGTACACAATATACGTTTAGAAAAGCTAGGGGAAAAATAAAAGTCCCGCGAAATGGAAATTGACACTAAGAAAAGAAGATAATGTAGGAAAAGAGTATGTGTCATCTAAAGGCCAAATGTTTCTAGAAGAACAATTCAACCAATAAGTTGCAAACGTAAGTTTAAATGTTTCAGCATTTCAATGAAGAGATTGAAGATGGATTTTCACAAAATTTGTCAGTTAAAGGCATATTGTCTACACATTTGTATTTTTTTGATCAGCAGAAACTAATGCGTATTGACGTTAAAAAGATTAAAAGGAGTAAAAATGGTAAATTGTAAAAAAATAAAATGATATAATTGTCGTTTTGTGAAGTTTGTCTGCCCAGAGAATCTGATTAATCATACGAATATACAACATTCTGATGACGTTCCGATAACTGTCGACGTCAAAAGACGACGTCACAATGCTATAGGCACAGCAAGGTGAACAGTAGAAGAAAAAATACACATTCTATTACTTAGATATATTCTATGAACTGCTGTATTATTATTTTTTTTAACTTTCTAGTTTATATGTATCTGAAAATTTGAATTTTCATTGTGCTGTTAGTCATTTTGAGAATTTTTGTCGTTGAGGCCCTTGGTAACTGCGTGTGAGCACGCGCGAATAGCTTTCCGAACGAGTTCAAACAGGGGTCATTTGAATAAAGGCGGGGCTAAATCGATTTTGTCTTCCCGACAAGAATTCAACGAAACTGTATTTTATTAGTTTGGAGTAAGAAAAACATAAATAATCATATTGGTAACAAATATTTAATTAAATATCATTATAATCTTACGATTTCAATGCATTCTAAGTGAAATAAAATATTTGAGATTTTGTTAGACAATATGCCTTTAGTTATGAGAGGTAGCAAAGTTGCACTAGAAAAACATAACCAAGACAGATAACATTGGCAGACAACAACCAAGACAATCAAGGAGAAATAGAATCCTTCAGTGCTTCGTCACAAAGGTAGAAGTCCAGTGCATTTAGAAAACCTTATTGTGTATGCTTAGAGGAAGGAAAAAAGGTTGCTCAAAGTTTTCTCAGGAAGGAAAAGTACACACAACCAACTCTATTCTCCCATTACTATGGGTAAAACCCAGAAAGATGATATCTCTTCAAAGATTAATTTAATGCAAAAGTGGACAAACTTTATCAGGAAAATGTTTAAAAGACAGCAGAGAACCAAAGAAGTTTTTGTTGAAGAATTTAATCATCTTTTACCAGATGCCAGCCCTAGGAACACTTAAGGTCAGGTTTGCAACAACAGGGAGATAACTCTGGATGTACCTCCGTACATTTCCCGCTTTATGACGTCACAATGAAAAAGTGCGTCACCCACATTATGACGTCACAATGAAAAAGTGCGTCACGACTACGTAGAGCTCTGCATCACAGGTCCTTCTGAATACACAAATTGGGCATCGGCACTTGGAATATTACACAAGATCAGTTTTTTGTAAACAATTGTCAAAGATCGATGTAGATAAAAGAATGATGAATCTTTGCTGACATTCCGTGTGAAACAACGTAAATCTTGCAAGTGGAAGTAGAATTTATTTTGGTACTGTTATGATTGATCAGTGTTTCCATTTGAATAGCATCCTCATATTTGACAAAAAGTCCGATATTTCGGGTTATTATATTAGCAAAGCTACATGTAGAACTTTTACTACATTCCTAGACATTTTTAAATAAGCCTAGCTAGGCCTAAATATGCTTTACCTCTTTTATTACTTTATATTTCAATGGTATGGCATCTTCTACTGACTTGTGCTGAAGCTATTTATGTTGCATGAATTTTGACATGTTGAAATACGTGGATCATGTCGCACGACTAATATGATCACGTAGATCAAACAAGTTTATTTCTCCAATATATATTTTAATAATTCTTAATTTGTTGGTCTAATTTAGGAATATTTATAACGGCGTGGATTTTGGGGACATAAAACAATTTACGAAGTGTCATTTTACTAACTTTTGGAGTCATATTTTGTTATTGAAAATATTCAATACACCCATTAAAAGTCGTACAATGATAAAACGTAGTGACAAAACGCACCAACAAAATATATGTTAATGGTTACCATGGAAACACAAAGCCCGGTTGGTAATATTTTATTTGCTTTACTAATCTTTATGATTGAAATTTTATGTTAAAAGTGAATTTTTGTGACGTAGGTCTTACAAAGCTGTTCAATATACCTTTTTTGTTGTCATGGCAACCACTTTGAATTTTATCAAAGATAGAGAAAGTGCTATTTTTTGTGCTTTGAATTCAAATTTCATCAACCAATTCACATAACTTGATAAGTAATACTCTCTTCAAAAATTATATCTCCTTTCCAACCGGTGAATTTGCTTTGTGTAGTTTTTATATAGCTAGGATTCTCTTTATTGCTAAATTACAGAAAACGCAAAACATCACAAAATTAAGCCCATGTGGTAAAAAAACAACATGGACAATTTCTTTTTAAAAGTCCATTTTTAAAAGACAAATTCCTCCTGAAACTATTGCTATGTAACATGACTTGTTCTCTACATATTGAAATGCGCAAACTTCAACCTATTGAAATGGCGCAAACCTTACCTTAAAAAAGGAAATTGCTGGGGCTCAGAAACTGTGTGACACATTGATTTAGTTTTGAACTTTGACCTTTTCTTTTCCAATGCTTACTCTCCAGAAAGCAGATCATGTATAATTTCAAAATGTATGATATAATCTGTTATCTACAATATCTGGAATGAAACAGCTGCCAAAGGAGGAAGTTGTGAAATTGCTACAATTTTTGTTTGGTTCTTTTCAACAAGTCTGTGGGGGCCAAAGGAGGAAATCAGCATTACATGTTTATTTTGTTGCTGTGCGATACAGATAGTTGTTAAAACAAATAGACATGAAGTAACCTGTTTCTAGTTGTCCTTGAGAGAACCGCATTATTATATGGAACACATTATTCCATATCCTGTAATAAATTATTTATGCTTGGATGATATATAATTCTAAGAATCTGGAACAAATTTACATGATATACATCATTGATCTTCAATTTTGCAAATTGATCCTTGGAATTTTTTTCTTTCTTTCTTTTTTTTTTTTTATTATAATTGTCATTTTCATTTAATATACTGCTAGTGCTCTCAGTTAAATTTGTTAGTTCAATTCAACTTTTCTATAACTTGCTTTGATATACTTTGTATTGTCACAGCTACTATTGATCAACTTGTTGCTGTCTTGAAGTGTTTGTGAGGTTTATCATCATAATAATTAAGAGAACATCAATAACTGAAAAAAGGAAGTTTGAGATTGAAAAGGATTCAGGATAAGAAGAAACAGCTCTTCATGATAAAAGAGGACCGTCAGCGTGGCATAATTAAGACACCAATAGATTGTGATGATCAAAAACAAAATTTGGTGGGATTCGTATTTTGGCAGAGTTGGCACTGTCCTAATGTGATAACTCATTATTATGCATATCGAGAAATAATAGACATCCTTCACATGGCATATGGTGTATGGGTACCAAGTTTGACAGTCCTAGCTAGCCCCAATACAGTTTGATCTGTATTCTGCCCATTAGCTGACACCATGACCTTGAAAAACAATATGTACCTCCTTCTCATCATGATCAAATGTCCCAACATGAAAGACCCTGGAACTTACGGTTCATTCTGTATCCTGCCCACAAGGTTTTCCTACTAAGTGATACTATGACCTCAAACTTTGACCCCTGACCTTGAAAATCAAAAGGCATCTTCTTACCATGGTGATCATATGTACCAAGTTGTAAGATCCTGTAGCTTATGGTATCCTGCCTACAATACCCAGACAGACTGACAGACGCACATTGGCATACCACAGTAAGTCCAATCTTCTTTGATGGGAATATGATAAAATAGTTGTATATTAAAAGATTGGTAATAAAAAGGTTTTGTCATGAATTAAGATAAAAATACACCATTCTAGTTTAATAATGATCATTATTCATGGAAAAAAAAATCCATCCATTTTAAAACTCTACTGGTGTTTTATATTTCACTGTAATGTCTATCTAAACATTTCTCAAAGTCAAGTAAACAATTTTTATATACCCCCATCCCCTACTTTTTCCCTCTATTTCCTAAGCACTCGTGGCACTCAACAGGATGAATACTGTATATATGTATTGAGCTTATTAAAAGAACTAACCTTGTCTTTGATGTTGTGTTTCACCTTTGACAAAGCGCTGCTGTTACCTGTTTAAAACACAAATTAAAATGTTCATTCATTTTATAAAAACACTAATTCTGCAATTACAAACTTCAATGCTGAATATTGAAATTACAATGATTTCATATCATGAATTGATGCTTTGAATGATACTGGCATTGGCAATGGAGATGATCTTATGTACATATTGTGCAAAAATTGCATATTTGTACTTCACAGCATATATTTCAAGTGTCTAACATTAAACTTTTTATGACAAGAAATCAATGTGACCAAATGGACCACAAATTACTCAAAACTCATTTCTTTTTAAATTAGCGAATGTCTAACATGCCAGAAGATATAAAATTCTTGTAGCAATCAATGAAGATACTAAATGTTAAAGAACGTGCAATAAACATGTTTCAAATATTAATATTTCAAAAGATTAACAAAAAATTCCAGAAACAGTGAGAAAACTTAAAACCAAGGATAATTCCTATAATCAGGATGAATCCTGTACACATTACGGAGAGCTGCCAGGCATTTTCAGCATTACATGTACATTGCTATCAGGAAAAGAAGTTCAAAAATAGTGGAATTTGAAATATGATTCCAGTTACACAGGTCTTTAGAAAAAATTGGCTTTTTCACTCTAATCTTGAGACTCTTTAAAAATGCATGGTCCATTGTCATGAAATATTTTTCCACTTTAATCGCATGGATGTATCTATAAGAATTTCTGACACATTGCTTTCCATTATTACTACTGTTTTAACCAGAAGTATATGGTTTGAATTCAATCAGTCTGTTTTAACAAACAACTACACATCTCACTTGGCATAGTCATGTGACAATCACATGATAATTTCAGATGTTCTGGATACTGAAGTACAAACATTGATGAGCTCAAGACTGCACAAACTTGTGTAAAACTGTGAGGTTTTTTGGCACAAGTTTAATCCATCAACAGACCAATGAATGACGGTGACTTTGTTTCTCTTGACTATACATGTACGTGTCACTCTTGAAATCATGCTGGAGTTGCTGTATATCATCAGCAAATGGATTTAGGGTGTTACATCACTATAATATTTATTGTACAGGTAATCTTTCCATTGTTTTGTATACAACAATATACATTATGGAAGTTTATCATTCTTTAAACTGATTTAGCAACATTGAAATAATTATACATGTATATATATAATGCTTTGGAGAAAAATCTCAAGACAAAAAGCTTTTTCTGAAAACATGCTCGAATTGTATTTTGCATTAATGTAAAAGAAACAAAATGTGTTTATGAAACACTGATGCTCCTGGATTACAACAAAAGGGAACGTACTCATTTTGGTAAATAATTTTTAAAGTAGGTCATAGGTCAATTTCAAGGTCAAAAGAATGGCTTATAGAGTGTATGCTTAATATAAAATCAGTATCTCTTACGATTTAAAAGATATGGATTACTGTGGAATCATTTTAGTTCGTGGGGGCCAATGTTCGTGGTTAACCAAAATTTTGCTGGTTCGTGGGGACGTAATTTCGTGGGTAATTGATAAATAATGCGAACGACGTAATATTTATAAAGATGAAAAGGAAAATAAAACATGTCCGTGGGGACGTAAATTCATGGGTATAAGGGTCACCCACGAAATCCACGAACATTGGTCCCCCACGAACAATGATGATTCCACAGTATATGAAAATTTGTAAAAGTATGTCAATTAAATGTCAACGTTATAAAGTGAGAACCTTGTAAGTTAATTGTTAGAACTTGTGTTCAAACCTTTTCTATATGTTCTTATATGCAATATCAATGTTAAAGTCACCATGTCAAAGATTTTATCAATGGAAAGGTCTCGTCACAAGAGATACACATACCAAATAAGAAAGGCCTATACCTCTTATTGTGTAAAAGACATGACCAAGGTTAAAAGTTTTTTGCCACAGACAGATGGACAGTCCAAAAACTACAAACCCCCGAATCTTTGATTCTGGGGACAAAAAAATCAGTTATACACACTAGCGTGTGAAAAAGACGAAGAGTATTACAAGGAAATTGTACAATGACACTTTCTGCATTATCATATGTTACACATAAGAAACAAAAACAAACCAATTCTATAATTAGGTATGAGGGGTCAGGGGTCATGCAAAAGGTCGGGATCAACATTTCATGTCTTTGTTAACAAAGTGGATTAAATCAGAATTAAGTCATGATGTCAAACCTTTAAAAAGTCCGGCTGAAATAAACAGTGTATAAACTTCAGTTCTCCTAATTAATACATGATCCCATAAACCATTTAAATCTGTGAATGCATTGAATTTTGCGTTAACTCAAAAGTTAAAAAGCATCAAAATAATTTATTATTAGTCAGATTTTACAGGTAATTGTTAATTCTATCAAAACAAATTTTAAATGCATATTCATTTATTGACACAGCTAACAGTAAAAGCAAACATAAAGCATACTGTGATTGAGATTAAAAGTGTTAATATTTTACCAAAGAGGTCATTTGAAAAGCATTCAAAGGAAGAGGCCCATTGGCCTAAATTAATGGTCATGTGAGTACATGTAATAAACATAAAAACCATGCATAACAAGTGTTGTAATTTGTTGGTACAGTGAATGTGTCTTTCAAACATGGAGAATAAGATGTAGGCTTCCGATTATGTAATACATCATTACAGTACATCACAATATTGGTCATAATTCAATTTTGTACTATTTAATATGAATTCTAATTAATTACTGTATATACATGTATTACATTGTTGTTGTTTTAAAAGATGCAAAATGGGAGGGAAGGATCGGACATGTAGACGTTGATTTCATGGATTATTGATATGAAGTTGATTTGTTTGCTATATGTTCAGAAATGAAGAAAAAGATTCTTGAACATTCAATGTCTTTTAATTAACCCAGTAATCAATCTGTAGAGACGGCTACGTTTAACCACAATACAAGACTTCAATCCATTACAACAATGCAGTAAGTATATGTGCCATATATATGCATGTCTAGTTGAATTGTTTGTCTAGGATGTTGTTTGATCTGGAGTTAATTCTTATTCAATTTCTACATTAGAAGGGGGATAAACACCAAAAAAAAAACAACCCAGGGTCATAATGAATGCATGTTATTGAACTAGTGTGTTAAACTTCACTCTTTCTACCTTACATTTTACTTTTCGATTTATTCGTTAATGCACACCCATGCCTTCTTAGAAGATAAATATGAAAGGTAAATACCTGCAGTAAACTGAAAACAAATAATGACTTTTTTGCACTTAGAATATGCAAAAATTCCTCCTAAAGAAATATGACCCTTACAAGAACAGTCTAGAAGTATATCATCAGGATAAAAAATTGTGCATGCCTTGCAATGTCTTTGCTCGAAACTTTTAAAAGATGGAGCATAAAACAGTGGAGATCATAAATCAATTTCAGAATATTTGGCCAAGAACTACATTTTCATTATAGGGCTGTGTATCGGGTGAAATTGTTTGTATCGCAATATATTGCAATATTTTCAA